>CEMT01385651.1:46558-59729 GCA_900068985.1 Pterula multifida
ACGATCAACTGAGGGTAATCTAATATTATGACGCTACCAATTTCCTGCGGCTCACGGTGATGAATTCAACTGATTGTCTCCATAGGATGGGAAGTCTCGATGTTGTATGTACACAGACGATAAGGTTTTGAATACTGTATTAGTCTAGTAGATCCGTAACACTACAATGGCTAAAGATGCTGGTCCTTCTCTTGCATAGGGCTCGTGCCTCCTTTCTTTTTATGAATCTCCTCTCTGTGGCCAAAATTTGAGTCATGAAGTTCCTGTGTCATAAGTGTTATAAAGAAACACGAAGGACAGGGTAAATCTGTACCATATTTGCGAGTCTTTTGGCTGTGGAAACAATGCTGAGCTTCTCTAACACTTTACTCTCTGGTAATGTTATTTCCGTAAGCCTGACATCTTGAAAATCTGATTAGCTATCATATTTTCTGTGAACAGATAGACTTACTGATCCTGGCCTCAATTTTGGTCACTTTCTCTTCGTCTCGTTCTGTGACAAAACTGATTGCCATCCCACCTTTCCCCGCACGAGCTGTACGTCCGACGCGATGAGTGTACTCTTCTGGCTCCATTGGTAAGTCCCAATTGATTACCATGGCGACATCCTCAATATCCAGCCCACGAGCACCGACATCTGTGGAGATGAGGACAGGAACGATAGATGATCGGAATAGTCCAAGAGAGGTCAATCGCTCCCGTTGAGTCAATCTCGAGTGCAGGGCTGTGCTGCGTATAGAAAGGGACTTCAGCAATATCGTCAAGTAAGCCGCAGTTCGGGGGCGATTGCAGAAGATGATGGTTGGTGGAGGTTGTTTGAGTTCCATCTCATCCGCGATAGTAATTTTTGTAAACGATTTCTTATTGCGACGACTGGACTTTCGAATTGACTCCGGGGGTGCTCTGGTTAATGAAAGCGTCGCCTCAGGAGGATTACAAAGAAGATGGTAAAGGTAAGGTTCTCGGATATGGGCAGGTGCCAAAATATAATATTGTTGGAGTGATTCCACTGTTTCAACACTAAGATATGACTGAATATAGCCTCCAAGAATTCAGGGTCGATGATCATACCTTTGTTCCATGAGATGTAAGAATGGCCTTTCCTTACCAGGCTTCGGAGGGGCGTTAGCAATGATCTTAACCGAGGAAGTCAATGTCGCAGTGAAAAGGCAGGTTTGTCGATCTTGTGGTAAGATAGAAAAGAGGTAAGATAGCTCAGATGAAAAGGTCGGCATGAGTAATCGGTCGGCTTCATCGAGAACCTAAGGAGGCCTCAATAAGATTCTCTAAACTGAAATGGAAGCACATACCAGGAATTTCAAGCGAGAAAGGTTCCACTCTCCGTGATTGCTACGAAGATGATCGACGATCCGACCAGGAGTTGCGATTACAATATGGGGTCTGTTTCCCAACTCAAGGGCCTGTGTCATCATATCCATCCCACCTACCACAACGGCCGTGCGTATACTAATGGCTGCGCCAAGAACAGCAAATTGGTCTGATATCTGAAAGGCAAGCTCGCTTCCCATTGAGGTCAATGGAAGTGCTCGTTATTGTGCCAGATCAAGGCCTCACCGCGTTGGAGTTAGAACCAGGGCGTAGATCCCATAAGGATCAATGGATAATCTCTGCAAAATGGGTATAGCGAAAGCGATTGTTTTTCCAGAACCGGTCTTTGCGTTTCCAATGCAATCCCTCCCTAGACAAGGTCAACACCGTCCAGTTCCGGAGTGAAGCCAGGCTAAGACAGACCTGCAAGCAAAGGAGGTATGCAGCTTGCTTGTACGGGTGTTGGCTTCGAGATCGACATGGCTCGCAGGGCTGAGACTAGGGGTGTTGATACTCCCAAAGAGACGAAAGAGCCTGGTGAATCAGATACAAATGTTGAGTCATTAGTGGTGGCAGGATGCGACCCAAGTGCGCCATTCTTGCTACCTCGTCTAGCGAGCTTGACTCGAGACGATACAGAATCCTGAACCAATCTTGTGTGGCGTTCCGGATAGTTGTCCTCTGATTCAGTACTGTCATAGTTTGATGATGGGTACCCATCATCTGAGGGGTTATGAAGCACGGGATTTTCTCTGCCAGACATAGTGGAAGGCTTGTGCAGAATAGATGATGAAAGGCGTCTTCGTTTTCTATCTGGTTGATCATGTTGCTTCAGGAGATCGTCGACAGTGAAAGCACGGTGGTTCATGGAGGAAAGTTTAGGGTTAGGGTTATAAACCAAACTCCAGCTCTTAGCGCTGAAGCTTCAAGCTTCTTGAAATTATAATAATGTAGTCATAATTTTAATCTAATTTACACAACGAGAGTAGTTATGAAGGAGTGATTAACGATACAGAGCCAGGACTTGCGGCTTGAACCAATTTCAAGATGTGAAAGAAGTTAGTACGTGGTTCAAATTTGAAGGCTGAAGGTTGAAGGTTTGAAGGGCGTACCATCGTATGCAAAGAAGAGAGCATTACAAGCTCATGATAAGATAACACAAGTAATTGCAACGTTCATGATCTTCTTTTCATCGAAGTGCTTCGTGGGGGTCACTGTTATCGATGAACGTAAAGGTGTTGTTGTCAATTGATTGCACATGATAGCACAAAACAGGGGTCCTTTGGAAGAGGCAGACTTCACGAAATTTTTCATCGCGTGTTTGAAGTTTGGTGGCCAGTCTTTCATTGTGTAAAATCTATCCACTCAGATCTGCTAGCAGCTTTCCTGATGCGATTCATAACAGCTAGGCCTTCCCCTTCCTCTTTAACCTCCTCTGCAACGATTAAATCCACGCCCTGTCGTTCCAACGATATAAGCCCATCAAACAACCGTTGCCCTGCGATCGACAGATCGTCCGACGGACCGAGAGAGAAGCGAATTATACGAGGATCTTCGATAGTATTGAGATATTTTCCCAGAAGAGAGTCATCTAGGCATAATATACCGATCTTCAGTCGAGTGGATTGCCCATTGTGGCCATGTAGTGAAGCAAAATATTCTGTTTTGGGACGAGGGCTGATGGTGTGTGGACAGGTGAAATGAGGTCGAAGAAGCACCACAGGGACAGAGGGAGAGTAATGGCGATATTTCATCCCTGGTGTTGTAGGAGCTGCTTCTATTGCTTCATCATTATAATCTTTGTTGTGGACGAGCACTTGGTGAGTTCCATCAAGGCCCTCTTCTTTTAGAACGGCTCGAATCTGCTCTACTGTGATGCCCCCAGGTCTAAGCACACGAAGATGCCCGTCGTCTCCCAGACCATCGACGACGGTACTTTCGAGTCCGACATCGCATGGACCACCGTCGAGGATAACAGAGACTTTTCCTCCAAGGTCATGCAAAACATGACTAGCATTGGTAGGGCTAGGCTTTCCAGATGAGTTGGCACTAGGAGCCGCTATGGGAGAATCAACAAGGGCAATAAGGGCCCTGGCGACAGGATGTGATGGCATCCTAATTGCAACAGTTGTCTGACCAGCACTAATTATAGCTGGAACGCGAGAGGAATCCCTGGGGAAAAGTAGAGTTAATGGTCCTGGCCAAAAATTTTGCATAAGAACTCGATATGTCGATAGTGGTGTGTAACTTGGGGGGAGAAGCGACTGCAGCATGCAGGTGGAGGAAACATGGACGATCAGTGGGTTATCTGAAGGACGGCCCTTGGTAGAAAATATTCTGGATGAAGCTTCTGAGTTCAACGCAAGAGCACCTAGACCATAGACTGTTTCGGTAGGAAAAGCAACAGTTTCGAGTAGTTTAAGCTGATCAGCAGCTGACTGTATAGCCTGGCGAGTCTTTTCAGACGAAATACAAGGAAGGGAGCTGTTCTCTGCAAAGGAGATTGAAGAGGTTTCGCAGCTTAGGACATGAGTCGGACAGGACATTATGGTACCAGCTTTGCTGAGTACACGAATACGAGCCGGAGGAATGCCTCTGGATAATCCAAGCCTTGGAGCTGATAGATTGGATATCAGGAAATTTCTCATTGAATCACGTGTATGTATCCGTAGACTGCAGTACGACGTCTTCTATCGCCTCAAGGCCACACATTCAAAAGACGTCAACTCACAGAAGCGCGTCGCAATGGCGAACAATTTAAAGTTGTGCGTTTCATTTCCTGAAAATGTACTCGAGTACAGCCTCCAAACTGATAATTTTTGAGACTCGCATATTATTATAGAACTTAAATAAAGGTGCCCGAAAAGAATGTTATTCGAGATCTAGACAAGTAAGCACTTGGCCACCGACTCGTTAGATGCAGATATGTGGATACAGTTGCACTGGCAACGTCGAAACTTGACCACAAGGGCTCGAATTACCGGTACTTCGAACTTTGAACGATAATTTGAGCATCACATAGTGTTAAGAACCTGTCATAAGCTACTCTTAATTCTGATTTTGCGGTGTTATGGGCATGTCTAATCCAACTCTGCGAGCGGTGGCTTTTATACGCTCCTCGGGGGTAAAATTCATCAAAGGGCTATATCTTTCAAGCAGAACCTAATGCTCTTTCAGATGCATGAGGGTATGAGGGAGATTCTGATTGAATAGATCACCTTATACTCCCGCTGTGACCTCAGGCTTAGGACAGCATTATCAATATCGAATGCGAAGGAGTCATCCACTGAAGGACTATTTGCTAAGACGCTCCTAAAATGCGCAGCAAGGGATTTACTGAACTTGCCAGGAGCTAAAGACTGGGCTAAATAAGAACACGTAGGCATGATGAAGCTGTTTTGCACTCTCACAGATCTCTTCAACTCCCTGAGTAAAGACCGGTACGCTATCGCATGTCTAGTGGCCATAGTCCTTGAGACTCAGAATGTGTGCAAACGGAATTTTAGAGGGGTTCAAAGGATTGTTGAATAAAAACTTGAAATTGTTAAATTGAAACTTGGAGGATGCACGTGTTCCAGAAACCCTGTTCACTTGAAGCACACATTTGAAGTTGGATCTTGGTACCTGGCATCCACTCAATCTTCAAGCTACTACTAATAGCATGAAGTCTATGGTCTACACTGCACAATGCTGCACAATGGATGCTATCCCATCCATACATGTTCATTCTCCTGTCGGCTCTGGTACCAGCAGACACTTAACAATGAATGATAATATCGTCCCCCTTTGTTATCTCTTGTAGACCACCGTTTTGCGCTTTAGCATTCCTCGCTATAAAACATTGCATTGTGTCAGCATTACTATAAATGCTCCCGCGTCTCCCAAGTTTTCACTACTTGTACCGAGTTTTCAATCAGCACACACACACACACACACACACACATATCCCAATGGGTATCCATTGTCGGTGTAGCTCGATTAACAATCGATTTCCCCGTGCTTATCCCCAATTTGTTCGTTACTTCAGCCATACTCCCTCTATCCGCTCATACTTACATTTTATCACTAAAAATCAGCATGCAAAATCTTGCGCAAGGTATAAGGGGCCTGCTATCAGGTCCCCTTCAAGGGTGCTACAGCGGTTTTTCCCCCTCAAACCGGTTTCACCGCGCCAGCGTAAATCTGCCATTATCACGCAGTCTAGATCTCGTTCAGGGGTGCTTCCACCAGCTGTGATGTGCAGCTTTGTTTATATCGGAAACGTATGTTCTTACTTCGAGCTTAGAACTAAAATTGATGCTGACATTGCCTGATTCTTGACGCAGCTTGATCCCTCTGCAACGGAGCAAAGTTTGCATGACCTCCTTGCAGCATGTGGAACGATCCAATCAATACAGATTTCCTGCAGCCAGGGACAAGGAATTACCGTTGGGATGGGGATCCCGGACTGCATTCGAAACGTTCCAGATACGCAACATGCCATTGTTGTGTTTAAACACCGTACTTCTGTTTTTGAGGCTCTGAAGTATAATGGGACTACCCTTGGAGACTATCCCTTAATCGTGAGTAACACCATGAAAACAACACAAACTGCAATCTGACCACTGCCATCCAGATATCGGTCAGTGATCAGCTGGTCTCAATTGTGTTTCCTCTTACATCGCGTCTGATTACAGGTTAGACCCTCGGATATATCACCACGCCATGTACAAAGTTGAATTGGAGGTTTCGCTTCTCCATGTCTCTGGATTGCAGAAATATCTAATGTCTGACGACGAAACTGCGTTGGTGGTGGTGGTGAATTATCGTGTATCTAGCTGTTCATCCGATTCAGGCAGCGGAGATCTGCCGAAAGTCCGTATTATACACATGTGTATTACCCCCTGTATCGCATAAGTATGTCTACTGATGTAACCACCTTGAGAAATTGAGGACCTAGGCGTCGGCTTGTGTGTCCTAAAGATCTTTTGTAAGTATATAGACAATGGCACATTTTGCAGCCATTTGATGGCTTCGGTGTCTATTGAGGCACGGGTCACTCACGATCCACCCTGGTTTTTGAATCCTCCCTTCTCGATTCTACAAGGCGCTTCATGGAGTTCTAAGGTTAACGACAAATTTTACAGGTAAATTATCTTGCTGTTGGCCAAGATATCCATGCTAACACTACTTCAATGATTACCTTTCAGAATAGCCTCTGTTCTACCTGATTACTGAGCAACAATCGCTACCTCTTTCAATGGCAAGAAGTGCTTCTCTCAACCCCGCTTCAATGCCTTTCTTTCCTGGTGGTGGGATACATGTTACTGACGCAGAGTTTGGCGGCGATTTTGGGCCTGCAACTATTCCTGCTTCTCGTGTCGAACATGATCGCAACTCAAGTGCCCTTTCTGCGCACTCGACATCTTCTGAATACCGTTCACTCAGGTCTTCTCCTAGTCCACCTCATCATGGCACTGATTTGAAGCATTTGAGTCCTCCCCCAGTTGAAGAACGTGGGAGCTCGCCAATCTTCCGGCAGGTCGATGTCTCCAGGCAATACCCGCCTATTGAAGTTCAAACTCAAAGGGAGGCAAGCTCTTCTGTCTCTATTGAAAACTATGGGGAAGGGTTAGAAACACCGATACAAACGGGCATGGAGAGCAATGGCAGGTCGCCTATCTTTCATATCCAGCAGCAAGGACGTCTACCCACACCGCCGGTTAAATTCAACGCCCCTAGTACGTCTGTAAGAAGCAACGGCGCTCTTATTTCATCCTCTCCGTCTTCATTGGAATCCAGCGGTTTTTTTTCCAATCCTTTCGACCAGTCATCGCAAAATTCATCGCACCAATCCTTCGATGCCCAGCTTCGTGCCTCTCCTCTTATTTGTGACTTAATTGAGAGGACCAACATCTGTGAAGCGACCACTCGGCAAATTCACCGTGATCTCATTGATGTAACTAACAAGGTCAACATCCTTGTCGAGCGCTCACTTAATGCAGGTGTTAATGGCCAACCCGAGTTCAAGGACCCATTCGCTACCTCCAGGGTGCAAGCATCGTCTCCTTCACTGAATCTTCGTCCATCAATAGGTGGTGCCATCGCGCCTCATCAGTCAGCTCCCGTCGACGATATCTCTTCAATCTCTCAAAGATTGAACACCTTAACGTCATCCGTTGGACAACTCCTGGCTATACAAACCCAACAATTACAAACAAGTCCATCCACACAACTATCAAATCGTCCGATCGCCCCTACTGCCTCTCCTCTTGAAATGACGGCGAATCAGAACATTGCTTCTAACAAGTTACCAGCAAGCCAGTCTATGACTGGTCTAGGAATCCCCGTTCGCCCTGATTTAAGGTCCAACAACCTAAGAGCACCGAATTCACCTATGCGCACCTGGTCTGCCAGTGCGATAGATGCACCTTTGCGACCAGAGCTTACTACTACCCAACGGCCCGATTCACGCGTTATGGATAAACGTCGCTCAGTTTCAGGACTACTACGCCGCGAATCCGTGGGAGTGAGTCCAATTATCCACATACTGCCATGCTGCTGACAAACAGTATCAAGGTGATTGATCCCACAGGAGATGGCCTCGGTGGCGGACTGGGTCGCGATTCTGGGCCGATTATAACTAAATGGGAACAATTACCGTTAACACCAGAACTTCAGCGCTCCTTGAGCAAATTTGGGTACGTCAAGCCCTGACCTTTGTATGCGCCTTTGCATTGACAATTCTTGTGCCAGTGTTGGCCCTCCAAATAAGATTCAGCAACGCGCACTTCCCTTTCTTCTGCGAGGTTCAGATATCATCGCACAAGCCCCCCCAACTCAAGAAAGGATTGCAGCATATGTTATACCCGCGATTCAGATTGCCGGTAATAACATGTATGTACAAAACCGAGGACCAATCGTCGTCATTGTTTCAACTACTGTAGACCAAGCCACTCAAGCCCACAGGATGATCAAGGATCTTGGCACTCCTATTGGCATAAAGTCTGATCTCTGCGCTGGCACTACCTTCTCTTCCAGTGATCTCACCCAGGAGCTGCGTGCGCTGCAACAAAGCATGCCTCATATCATTTGTGGTACACCCCAAAAGTTACACAGTCTATTCACTGCATCCGGTGGTCTACCTGGGGCCCAGGTCCGTCTACTCGTGCTTGATGAGGTCGACCAGTTGATCGCTCGTAATTTACATGATTTTGTATTCAACATCGTGAAACTTCTTCCCCCACCTCGATCTGGACATTCTAGTTCCAATGCACCAGCATTTAGCGGAAGCTCCGGCTCGATGCTTCCTCCCCCGTCGTTCCCACTGGAACCGAACAACGGCCTGCAAACTCAAGGAAGGAGATTTTCTAACATGAGTCTCGCATCTACCCTCAGTGATGCCAGTTCCACGTCCTCCGTTGTGGAGAGGCAAACAGCACTGTTCTCCAATACAGTTCCTCAGGATGTTCTCAATTTGGCATCCGCTATTCAGCTCAGGGAGCCTATCCGCGTTCTTGTTCGCCGAGACGGAAATACTACCCAATCTGACAACTCGCAGAGCTCTAGGGGGCTCCGCCAATTTTACCTCTATCTTGCATTCACCCCAGGCAGCCGCCTGGACCCTACAGCACCCACCCCTACTGGGGGTCTCGGTATTATAGGTTCTGGTCGTGGCGCACCGTCCAGTGCCGAAAGTGCTCAGGCTCGAGAATGGAAGCTTGATGCCTTGGCTGACCTCTTTGGAGATATGGAGATCACTCAGGCAATTGTCCATGTTGGTGGAATGACTGCGCTTGACTCCGTTGTCTTTAAACTCGCAAGCCGAGGGCTGGATGCTGTTCCATTGGTTCGTTTTCCCTCTAGCCCGTTGAACTGGCTTTTCTAATCATTGATACCCTTGTGATTTAAGCACGGTGACATGAATTCAGCTGCGAGACTAGTTGCTCTCAATAAATTTAAAAGTGGAAACTCTAACCCCCCTATCATCAGAGTCCTCGTTGTCTACGATGTCCAAGTTAAACCAGATATTTCCCATGTCCCCTTAGTCATCAATTATGGTACGCTACCTCTTCATTGTGACCAGAAGACCATTAAGTATATCAATATCTCCTATCATAGACCTTCCTAAGGCTGTAGAGGAGTATGCCCACCGGTAGAACTTCTAATGTCATTCACCCAATTGCTTGTCGGACTAAAATCTTATATAGTGTCGCTCCTGCCATTGCCACAGGGTATGCTAGACCTGGCGTTGTAATCAACTTCGTGACTGCCACTGGTGGTGATGTGGAAATGTTGCGCTCTATAGAGTGTTTTTATAAGTGGGTACTCAAAATCTGTTCTTTTGCCTGTCATCTCATTATTTTTTGAATTCTAATTTGTTACCAGGATAAAATGTGTAAGTTCAATTACCCAACACAGCATACCCTCGACTTACCTTCTTGGTATAGCCCGAAGTTCCTATGAGCCTTCGTGATATAGTCTGATTTCCCAGTCCATTTAACTTTTTCGCTTGTATCCCTAAGTTTGCTTTCCCATCACTGTTGCATCTACTATATTAAAACTCGGCATCCGCCAATGTGTCTGGATACCCTTATTACACCTTGGTATTGTCAAACTTGTCTTTTTTAAGTCGCGTTTCCTGCGGATCTCCACCACTGTATAAGCACCTTCCCTTCTCATATGTGATTAGTAGTTCGAACTGTCAACGCTATTCAAATAATTGATATTTTTCACTGTACAATGTTTTGTGCCAGCTGTCTAACTATTTTGGAAAATGCAATACTTTGATCATACCATCCTCTGAGCAGCTAGCTAAGAAATCCTCCCCGTTAGATATACAAGGACGCCATATCAATCTATAAATGTGCTTGGTATGCAGCTCGCTGAAAATAAATCAACTTCACAATAACAAGTGCAAGCGAAGAAGTAGAGCTCACCCAGAAAAAATCGTGGAGCTGAGCCTCCATGCCGCTCTGTTTTCGGCTGAAGCCTCATACAATAGTACTTCCCCAGTGTCAAGTCCTATGGCTAACCGTCTGTTCGACAGAGTCAAGGCACTAATCATAGATTCAAGCAGCTGCTAGCCCACCTCCTATTTCCTGAGGAAGAAAAGGCAACAGCGGTTGCTGCCTCCTGGCATTTTATGGACGTAAATAGTGCCCACCCTTCTCCGTCTTTTGACCATAACTTCACCTAGAACGACATAAGGCATATAAGGCATACATCCACAATAAAAACCGCCTACCGTCTTGTCACGAGACGCTGTGGCGAAGACATCGCCCTCTGGTGTCCAGCAACAATCCCAAATGATGCGAGTATGGGATTTATCAGAAGCAATAGGAACGTATCCTGTAGAGTAACATCCAATACAAGAACACAATCAGGAGACAAGTCTTACCAGCATTTCCCTGGAGTTCGAACAAGCGCCATGTGCGATCACGAGATACAGATAGAACCAAGCTATCATCTGGACTAAAAGCAATTCGAGTGACAGTAAGAGCATGACCAGGAAGGGGGGAACCAAAGAGATGCCATTTATCTGTGCTATACACACGGATGACGGCATGTTCTGTACTCGTTGACCTGCAAGCTGTAGCAATGTATCTCTTGAAGTGAGAAACTGCTACGGTTACGCACTGCACGGGCTTGGTATGTATTTATTGATAGCGACGAATGAAATTACCTCGTAACCGTGTCCAAAAATCTTGTCTACTTCGGGCCACAGGGTCACTGCCGAGAGCTCTCCCTCGAACGGCCGTCGTAGAACATTGATGTCAGAAGATACAACTGCGGATATAACTGGCATCAGCATAAATCATTCAGTAAATTGACAAGTAATCACCAATTTGGGACGCTTTGTTAGATAACCCTAATGGAGGAACAGTGGCACTTTCAGACCTCTTTTGAATCTGGGTAAGGTTGATCAATTACTCTGTAAACAAGAACCCAAGTAGAGATCACCTCGTGATCCAAAAACTTTGAGATCCCAAGCCGCCCAATGAGCTGAACAAAGCTTCTAGGCGCTTCAAATACACGAGCAACCTTCTCATCCGCAACGCTAACAAAATTAAGTGAGCTGAGAAAGGCAGCTCCTACTAGATCATATCCATGGACTTGAGGTCGGCTCAATTCATGCCAGGATTGCACAGGATGGGTTGAAACTGGCCCATGTATTCTAGTTGTCTGGTCTGACCTATACTAGCCACTTCGTTAGTATATGTTCAATCAAGTGGCAATTACCTACCCTGCAGATATCAAATATTCGCCGTCTGGGGCCCAGTCAATATCTCTCACAGGCCCATTGTGTCCAGTGGCGCCACCAATTTCCAGCCATTTATCAGTTTGAACGCATTCCCAGCGTCTCCATCCGCCTGACCATCCGTGAGCTAAAACTTGGGATCCACCACAAGCCCACATCGCTTCAATGAATCCACCTAACCGTTGACCACCTACATCACCAAACCGTTGTTTATTGATCCAAATCGAGGATGTCTCGTTCTGGGAGCTCCTAATATCCGAAGGGGACCATAGAATTGCAGATGAATCACTCGACGATGACAAGAGGGTCGTAGCATCTAAATTCGCGCTAAATGGCTTCCAAGCGAGTGAGTTGACGGCAGCCTCATGCCCAACAAGTAGAGCATCGAATAGAACGGAGAATTGCTGCGAGTGGCTTTGGGGCTATTAGACAAACTTTGCTATCCATGGCTCACGTAAGGACAGTACCTAGAATCACTAGACTTCACAGTGATGACGTGTCTCTTCAGCGATATTTGCCTTCCACCTTCTTCTGTATCGGGCAAATCAGCAAGAGAAGCCTCAAATGAATCCAACAGCTCGTCGGAAACATGTTCTGGGCTAGTAGCTAGCTGTGATTCCTTGGTGTAGGGTTCTATATTCCACAGACGTATAGTGGAATCCTGGGATCCTGAGGCCAGAACAAGGGAACCCCGGTTTGGAGAACCAAACGCAAGGCATCTGATCCAGTCTTCATGACCAGGTAGCGAAGCAGACTCGATGAACTAGCAAAAAGCGTAGGTAAAAGCAAGATTCATCCAGAGCATAATGATACGAACGAGGTGCTCCGATCGTACCCAAAGTTGTATGTCTCTGGCTGTGCAACCAATCGCTAGTATAGTCGCTACAGAGGATATCAGCGACAATTGAGGATTTTTGTGACAGTCAACTATACCGTGGGATCCAGGAAGTTGGGCTAGTGACAGGCTGAGAGGATATTTGCCTCCAAGCGGAATAGTCTGTACTTCGGTCAGACTATCTGTAAAATATTCAGTTTCGAAGTAGAAGATGGTCAGCAATGATCTTGCCTGAACTGGGCCCAATTTTCCATATTTTCAGCTCAGAGTCTGAAGAACCAGTGACTATAAATTCTGAGTGAGGACATATTACAGATATTGCATTCTTATGAGCTTGAATTCTAAAAGCTTCTTCCCACTAGAGAGTCTATTCAGTGGTACAGATCAAAAATCCTGATATTGAGGCAGTGGAGCATGCCTGTGCACTATTGGACTTTCTCCAGCAGAATAGCTGTCCGCTATCATCAGCACTGAAGAGGACATTGTCTGATACAAATTTCGTGCATGTTACAAGGCTGGGGTGCCCAGGTAATGTTTGTAGTACACCGCGATCATATTGGTCCTATTTGGACAAATTTAATATGTTGTGGCAAATGCAGTCAGGGGAGGTCGCACAGCAGTATCCCAAAGAGCTATGGAGTTTGAGCACCCAAATGAGACTAAAGAACTGGAGGAAGCATCTGAAGTACAATAGTGTCGATTCGCTGCAGCAGACACATAATAGACGCAGTGTCCTGGCATCTCAGTCAAGTGGCAGAGGTAGAGAT
>CEMT01385668.1:0-18187 GCA_900068985.1 Pterula multifida
GAAGACACCCATCGATTGAACCGTACGTCACAGTTTACACTAATTGATCTACTATTACCTTCTGTAAGTTCCATCATGAATGTTTCAACTACAAAAAAGAGGATCTTCCCCTCCCTGATTGCTGCCTTTTGGTGTTACATGGAATTTGTGCACAAGTTGCGCATACTATGTCTGGTGCAGCAGAATTTCTGGACAAGATTGACATAGACTTGGAGGATATTCTTGTGCTTTCTGAAGATGGGTCCTCAGCTGAATTTCCAAAGGCTTTATTAGCTGTACGATTTGCATCAGCTCCAGTGTGATTTTCTCCAGCATTTTATGCATGCAATGGTTCTTACACCGCGGAACTCAGCAAGGGTGATTTCGCCAGCAGGTGAAGTGTCTTCCATCTTGGAGCTCATCTCCTTTAGGGCACCGACTAGTAAATAATTTATCGCCAAAAATATTCAGGCTCTAGAACAGCTGAAAACCCAATCGTGTCTCCTCTGTTAAATGTAAATCAAATCAGAGGTACAGCTATATAGCAAGCACTCTATGAATTAAACTGTTGTTCTTTACGCTAATAGCACTGCGCGGTTCGAATTAAAGTAGGAGAAAATGAATACACCCTGGACATGAACAAAACCATCTCAAGGAAAATAAGCATCGAACGTGAGATTTCAGGTCGCTCTTTCCTGAACTAACTGTGGACCAAAACCTCACACTGTGAGACCGTACCCGATACCGGGTAACCTTAAATCCTAATTTATTCAAATCAGGTTATTATTTTACAAACGCTGCCAAAAACCACGAATAAAAGCGATATACTATTTCTTTTTGCAGCTTAGTTGCCCCTGAGAGAGATAGTGAGTGCCACCCCAGGTTAGTACTAGCACAGGCTCAGACGTACGATTTTCACAACCCGACAAGCTGACTACCCATTCCTATCGACTCATCGACCTGGCCGTTTAAAAAGGTGACAGAATTAAGTACACCGTCGACGTCTTCCAGTCCACACTTCTCTTTGAATTGTCCGGCTTGTTTGGCTCTGACATTATCAATGTAGTCAGAGAAGAGATGAAGTGGACAGGTGGATCCAGGTCCGGAACGGCATGTTGGTATCGCAATGGGTGCATTGTTGGCCTAGAATCGGTTGCGCTCGTCTAGCAATGCACGAAGAACCGATAATGAGAATCGAAACTTACCCTAATTCGAACGAACACGCCATCTTGTATAGAATGACCGGTATCAAGACTGGCGGCAGTTCCACCAAATTGTCCCGCAACATGCTTGACACTCTGCCCACTATCGCCACTTTGAAGCAGGATAGACTGGTTGCAAGTCATACGTTCCATGGCAACGTACCCCCTGAACGCGGTGAGATACGAAGATCTAAAGTGACGCCTAGGGTTTGGCGTTGTTTTTGAGAGGGGATAGATTTTTTCGTGTGAGTCTGATGTGTTCCATAGGCCGAGGGCCGATATAATAGGTGGGAGTGCGTAGTCGTGCTGCATGTGGTAACATGATGAAAATTAGGAAATAAGGTGGTGCATGTGGTAATACGATGAAATTAGCAAATAAGATGGTGATAGAGGGGAGAAAACGTACGGTGAAACCTATGATGAGAGGTGACCCTCCGGCGTCATTGCTCCCCGACTTCCCGGGGCCTTGAACGAAGATATCCGTAACTGCTTTGACCCAAGGGAATCCAATTGCAGCACTGATTGGATTTCCAGGCCCACCAACGCCGTAGTAGTAGTTCAGGTCAATAGCATATTCGAAATTGAGCCACTCTTCATCTGTTTCGAAGTCAAATGTAGTAAGTTCGAAGTCACTGAGGGACTCGGAGAGATTTTGAATGGTTCACACACCAGTAAACGCATCACAGAACCTTAAATCTCCGTTGATCTCCGCCTGATAACCACACAGTTCTTGCATGATATCGACATGTCCATCTTGCAGCACCAATCCGTCCAGCAGTTTATTTAGCCTCTTCACAATAAGAGCACTCTGCGTTGCCCTATACGTAAGTGCTATTGCGGTCCCATTTGCTGCAAAGGGATTATAAGCTGGGCACGAGAGGGATGGTGTGAGTGAGTTTGCGAAAGTGTCGTTCCGGAACTCGGCAAGTGTGATAACAGTTCCTCGGTTGAGAGACGGCGAGTTCAGATAGTTCCCTTGGGAGAGATAGCCTCGGAGGAAGTCTGTCGCGCTGTCCACGCATCGTTGTGAGTCCGCTGACCTAATACGGTGGTAGGAGAAGTGAATTCCATATCCCCGAGCAATTTTAAAGGATAAGATTATACCAAACCGTCATATTTTGACCTCCTTTGGTGAACTGGTATCGCTTTCTCAGGTCGGCTCCTAGAGCAAACGACTCCCCGCCTCCCGTGGAACTAAGGAAAGCAGGTTCATGGGGAGGGTCATCGATAGGCGGCACCCAAAACGGGATAAACGAGAGTGCACCATGGGCAGTGTAAGTTGCATTTTGGAATTTGTTGAATATTACTTGCCAGATCGTGGCCTCGTCGGCTTCGGGGTAACGACTGGAAATGATTTACAGGGATCAGATGCAGCAACTCTGGTCAATACCATGACTCACGAGCCGTGTCTGAGGATGTACGCAGCCTGGTCTACAATGCAGCCTTCCGGAGTGGCAGTATCAACCCCATCTTGAGAAGGCGCATCGAAGTAGGGAGAGAAGGCTCCAGAATGTTGCAATGGGTTGAACGCCCCAAGTACTAGCACTACTTGAAGACATGGCAACAATAGCAGGAATGTAATATAGAGAGACATGTTCCCTGCTTCGATGCAAGTTTAATGGCGGATTTATATATGATGGACAGACGATAGACGCACGCTTTGAAAATTGGTGATTGCCCTGGCAGATCCATCACCTTTGTCAGCGTCACTTGCACCCGTTCTCGCGTGGAGAGATCAAAGATCATTGCTGTGTATCTGGGAAAATATGTACAAAAAGCATTGCCTATATACAATTTCAAAGAGTTACTGCGTTAGAGTTTCTCATCATTTGCTGATATGAATTATTGTTTCTTTTGATTTCTACCAAAAATGGGGCATGCTTCTCAATATTGTGGCCGAGAGACGCACACGGTAGCTGAAACTTGGTGATTGCCCTGAAAGATGCTGCCAGTCGAGAAAGACTCAAGCTCTGAAACTTGTTGATTGCATTGAGGTTATGCTACGTCTCTGGTCAACAATAATTATAGTTCTCCAAAGTACAAGGGCACATTCACACTTCTGTGAATCGAGTGTGGTGGGTGATCTCCGCGGCCAGCAATGCGTGCCACATGACAAGAAATGTAACAAAAGTGTGACAAAGTAACATTTTTGTGACCACTCTTTGATAATCTTGATTGCCATTGGCTCGCTCGTCGCGGTTGGTGTGATGAGCTCTGAACTCCGTCAGCCTATCATCGTTGCCCATGCGCCAGACCACCATCAACCCACTGCCGAGTCCAACGATCCTGAGCCACCTGACCCTGCTCATGAAACTCCACCACCAATAACAGACCAAGAGGTCGGAGAGTACAGAGAACAAGACAGATTCTTGCCTGTAAGCCTGTTATCTTTTTCTTGTCGTATTTGTGGGTCGTGTTTCACCAAATGATGGGGCTAGATCGCGAATGTGGCTAGAATTATGAAAGCGTCGGTTCCACCAACTGCTAAGATTGCAAAGGATGCCAAAGAATGCGTTCAAGAATGCGTCTCCGAATTTATCTCGTTCATCACCTCAGAAGCTGCCGAACGATGTCAGCTAGAGAAACGGAAGACGATCGGAGGAGAAGACCTCCTCTATGCCATGCAAACACTTGGTTTCGAAAACTATGCGGAAGCACTCAAAATTCACCTGGCTAAGCTGAGGCAGGTTAGTTCCAACTCCCTCTCTTCCTTTGTCTTTTTTTTTGTTTTCGTTAAATCTGCCGATTCCTAACTGTTGGTTCTGTCTTGACTTGTTGCTAACCTATGGCTTGCATTTATTTGATAGCATCAGAATAGTTCAGGTGGTCCTATCTCCACCCTCACTAAACCCGAGGAATCGCAAGCCTCGCAATCTCGAGCGGAGGAAGAATGATATCCCGCAGTGTCGAGCTGGCTTCTCTCCTGTACTTATTGTATCGTTTCCGACTTCATCTGCTTTCTTCAATTTGCTTGTTTGTTGTGCATTTTTCTCCGGTACATAGCTATTTATCTCTTGTCAGTGTCGTCTCTTCTCATTCTAACTTCTTTCTCTCATTTCCCTTTGTTCTTGCGCTGCAGAGGATCTACATGATGAAGGCTGTTCAGTCACCACTATTAAATGATAACCTCAGTCCTTCTTCCTTATCTATCCCTCCAGATGGTGATATGATGCTTTGTTCGACGTTCAACGCGCTTTGTACGCGCTGGCAAGATTCAGTCAAGCTCTGCAATACGTATCAAACCTTGGTTCATATTTGTTCTGTATTCAGCATCTTGTTTGCAGTATGTGCCTTTGCCTCAGTCTCTCTGTCTCAGTCTCTTTCTCTGAGCCTGACTTCTTGCTGAAGGCTTGGTGCAGACCCTCGTACAAGTGCGAGGTAGTCTCCTTGCGTAGAGCAGCTAGTTATTTATAATCGGAGTACTCAACAGAGGTGGGAGGCTGGTCGGTGCTTCAAATTCTTTCCTGGAACCTAGACTCACTTTTATATATCCCAGTTTCTCTACTGCGTATTGATTTTCATCTGGGTTCTGTCTACCCCCCCAGAACTCTCAGGAACACTATTTAGCCTCAAAGTTTTACATCGCTGCTTTACCGTTTGTGCACTGCGGACTGTGTCACTGCAACCAATCTTTTTTTTATACATTGGGAGTTTCATGGCAGCCAGGTGCGTTTGGAATTTATACCTAAGCTCCCTGTCTCAACTCTCAGCTAGACACACAACTCGCGTTATACAGCTAGTTGGCCCGGGGTCTCTCATTTTTGTGATCTATTCTTGGCTACAGTTGCTTCAACACACTGCTGACGTGTATCTGCTCCTCTCCCAAACTCCTAGGCCCGTTCTGATGATCGTCGAGCAAGGGAAAATACCTCCTTTTCAGGAGACTTCAGCCGTACTTGGTGATTTTGTGACAGTCCGGTGAGGATCTCCTCAGACTGAGACGCTGCATGACTTGAATTAAATCTTACTCTTTCCTTTCCTAGCGGGTTTCTTCTCAGATAACACACATGTTATGCGCAGCCAAGTCGATTCTTGAGCACCAGTTTGGGCCTCTCATGGATCAGATGCATCCGATTGTCCACGCGTTGCAGAATATCGTGCCCTTGGGAAGGGGTCTTGGGAGATTCAATTTAGCATTCAGGATTCAACGCTGTATGTAACATTCATCGCCTTAGAGGCCATGTACAGAGCTTGACAGCCTGTTTTCCGTGCGTTGTTACTATGTTCCTCGGTCTTGCACCGAAGTTAACGCAATTATCAGGTCTTGCTGTCAGCGATGTATGAACTTGGTCCTCGATGCACTTGGGGGTCACCAGGCGTCGCTGATAGGCATTAAACTCATATTGTTTGTCAACGACGTATGAATTACTTGTGCGTTGACAGTTATCTCAATCGAGTTCCGTCCGATGAATTTCTTCCACAGGGACTATGCCAGACCCTATATCGCTTCGTTTTACTCGAAGATTTCTGAAGTAAAATTTCATTTGGTTACCGAAGGTCAATATCCAAGAAAGCCCCTGCTCCGCGTGGTACTTGTCGAGCTGTTGTTCTCTAGCACAGCGTTGCACTGGACTCGTCCAGATACAGCCCCTTTGGACGTGCCTAAGCCAGATTGTCGGTGACTATTATTGTGGTATGCCAGGCCCATCTGTAACTAACCCTGTACATGGCACAGAATCTGGCGCCTCCTTCATCTTGGAACGGAGTTTAGTCCTGTCTCCAGCCCGTCACTGGTGCATATCGTCGGACTTTTGATGCACCTTCTACAAGCGTGGTGGACTATTTTGGCTGGGGTTGATTCTTTATAGCGTTTGATATCGATGATTGTTTGTGGTGTGTATTCCCTGTCCTCTGGAGAGGCGTGGATTCATATTATTTTAGAATATTGGTACCTGACGACCAAATAGCTTGAGCGGAATTTTGTTGGCTACAGTCATCGTACCGCTGCTTCTAAGGACGTGACCAGTTGTGTTCATTCAAGCTCCGTGTGTCAGGCCTGGGTAATTTGGAAAGCATATTTGCCTCTCTGCATTCTGACTTTGCTGGAATTCTTCTAGTAATTGGTATTAATCTGATGATCGCATTTTTCCTTGGTCATGTGTCTCATTCACGTCTTTCCTCAGACGGTCGGGATGTACACCATGCCGAGGATGAATATTGATTCATTTCACGAGTATACTAGGTATATCATCTAAGGGATATCCGAGACTAAATCCCGCTGATGACCCCTCTTTCGTCATCAGTTTCCGTTAGGGAATAATATTCTGTGTCAGGGACTTTCTTTATCCTCAATCGTACCACTTGGGATCACTTTTTTCGTATCGAGGCTTAGTGCGCATGTGAACAACGATGTATTCATGACGCTTGACATGAATGCCTCTGCTATGCAGTCCCCGAATCTTCGACAGCTGAGGCTCTTGGGTTTAAGACTGCTAAAGTTTGAAGTATTCGCCCTAATCGGGTATGACCGGACGGACGGTGCTTCAATCCGAGTTTCACGGCACAAATCCCTCAGTCACATCAACATAGGGGACCTATGTATAGTCCAAGGTATATATTGCCTTTTATATATTGTGTTCACTATTGCCCTGTTATGACTCTTCACCTTTTGCACCCAGTAAAGACGGACTCCTTAGCGGGTTCGGGATGATCGGAAACAATCCCATACTCTGGCTCAGAACAGGGAGGAGGCGTGTCTTCCTCGTGTATGGCGGAACCTTTGGTGGAGGACCCTCGGGCAGTTCCAAGTTGCCACCTTTCGTTAACCTGGTTCACATGCTGGTGCCCAGCACACTTCTGGAGCGCTAAAGGAAAAGGAATTCTGAACTAGAGGTAAGTGGTCACTCTTCAAGGCAAAGCGCTCTTTATGAAATGGACAACGGGTTCCAGGTATTTGGTCGGATACGTATGTTTTTTTGGCTTTCTACTTCCTCCACACAATCGATCTTGATAATTTTTGGGGTCCTTTCTTCGCCCATTCAGTGACCGCGATTAGGAGTCGCATCGTGGAACCTACTAATGAGCTGGACGTCGTTGACAGTGACGGCTGCTACGGCTGCTAGTTGTTGTTCTTGTCATGTCTTTATCGGAGGCCCGGGACAATGACTTGCGGCGGAGCTCTCATAACCTGGCACATATATATAAGCCCTCTCATTGGTATCGCGAACTTCAAGAAGAGAGTTCACTGACATCATTTCCTCGCTGACAGGAATGTCTCTTCCTCCACTCACACTCTCCAAAGCTCCAAATCAACCCTTCTCTATTCTCACCCACGGTCCAGTGCTTCTCGTCGTTATGATTCCGAGTCTCCCTAATACACCTCGCTGTTCGCAGCATCTTGGTTTCCTATGATCGACTTTGATGGCCTCATGGGATAACTCATGGCTACTGCATGATTTATATGTCTGGAGTTGAACGAGAACAGTTAATAGGTTTTGTGCCCTTTCACTGCCTGCGTTTTCGTCTTGACCTCTGAGGTCACAACTATATCTTTCTTCTGCGATCCACGACCTAAGTTAACATTTATCGGCTTCTGTTGTTGTTATGTCTTCTTCAGGCCCGAATGCCACGATGGCATCCACTTCCGTTACTGCAAACCAGAGCTGCACTAGCAATGCACCTGAGGTATGTGTCTTTCATGGATCCCTTTAAATACGGGTCATTTCCTAGACCGATGAGAGGAGAGACTACAGCCTTGCTAACTGAAAACTGCGGCATGTTCAAACATCCGTTCGTTCAACAGGTTCCTCGAGGATTCTCGTTACGCGGATTCAGTGGATTCAAGCAACCTACGGTGTCATTCTTTCCATTCAACGCTTCAGGACAGTTTGATCTTGGTTATGGAACTGGGTTGGGAGAAGGAGCGGAGCCTCAAGTAATGCAGCGTCAGGCCTCCGTGAGGACTTACGTAGCACAGCCTCAGCATTCAGCACCACCCCCACGACCGCCTCCCACAGATGCCCAGTCCAGGTCGACCGGGCAGATACCAGCTTATTCTTATTCTACGACTACTTATGATCCACGAACGGGTGCTCCGCATTATCCTATCTATTCCAGTACCGTTAACGACTCTTATACCTACGAAACTTCTGTTATATCATCCAAAGCTGACATCGTCTCTGCTTCAGAATATGACGCATTATCGGATTCCACATCTTCCCCTTCCTCCTCTTTGTTTTCCACCTTGTCTGTCGAAAGTTCGACTACGAAATCTTCCGTCTACGAGGAGAACCCGGAGCTGAGGGGCCGGATGGGTGCGGTCCCGACGTTCGTCAACGTTTCTGCTGCTTCTGCACACACACAGCGGGATTATGCGCCTTCCTCCAAAGAACCTCTTCCACTTCCATCCAATTACCCCCGGTCATCTGCTCTCCATCGGGACACTTCCAGCGACTCCAACCTAGTTCACCCTATTCCGCCACAAACCATTAAATCTCAGCATCAGCAAGGATATCCTCGGGAGCAGAATTCCCAACCCTCCTTCCCCGCATTTTCTACCTCTCTTCCACCGACTTCATACAATGGCATATCGAGGAAAACTGGGCATAGTGCTAGCCCTACAACCCCTCGGCCTGGTGCTGGGGCATGGTTCCGAGATTCTGATCACGAATCTCCGGTCGATACTGGATCCCCCTGGGGCCGTTACTTTCATGATGATATTGAGGCTGCCTACGCTCATCGATCCATTTATCCCATTCATACCGTGGTAGAGCCTACAAACATCCCCTCCGTTTCTCAGCCTAACTTACTGTCTGACGATGGGGGAGATGCTCAGGACGAGACGGAGGAACAGATGTCATCGTCTTTGAGGAGGTCTCTTTCAGTGACTGAGAAGGTTGCCGCTCGACGACCTAGACGGTCTTCCATATCGTCTACCCGTGGTTCTTCGGTGATCCCAAGGTCGTTATCGACGGTGACAACTGGAGCCACCCCTCTCGATGAGGCTCTACCTCCTGCATCCATCCTCCTTCCCTCTTCGATTTCCGCTGTCAGCGAGCCAAGGATTGGGACCGTTAAGCGGCCTTCTATTCAGCTGCCTGACGTAGAGCAGATAAAACCAACTCCCATGTCGAGGCTCGAATTCTTGCGGTCGCGACTAACCTCTAATCCCACTAGACCACCTGTCAATGTTCAAGCCCTATCTCAGCCTTCTATTCTGGTCAGCCAACCTCCTGTCGTACAGCAATCCGGCCTTTATGGGATCCCTTCCCACACAACTATGCCTCAGGATGCTAGACGTCCACCTACATCATCTCACCATGCCACTTCTGGCACTGGTTTCTCTCGGTCATCAAAGGAAAATCAGGATCTGCACCATCGTGAATTTCGTACCCTGTCACGTTCTCGGAGTGGTACTGCACCGCTATACTCCGAGTACATCAGCGAGCCCCCAGTACCCTTGGCTACGCTGCCATCTCAGCAATGTTCCTATCCAGGTGCTCATCAGCGTGGGTTTTCTGAAAGTGAGCTCCCCAAACGTGCTCCCAGCTGTGCTCCAGCCGCGCTCCAGCCCATACGACGACATTCGGACGGCGAGGTTCCAGTCACTGAAGCGGATTTCCAGCGAGTTCGGTCGGTAAGATGGAATGAAAACTTGATCTGTCCTTCACCCATTCCTCCCCATCAAAGAAGGAAGGGGTGGTTCAATCGCCGTGGGTGAGTTCCCTCTGTTGGCTTAGCCAAGAATCTCGTTTTGAAATCGATCTATTATTCTATTCCATAACACGACAAGGACTGACACCCTCTTTTTTATGTAATGCAGGGATCAACTCTGGACGAATGATGGTGCATATCGACCGCCTCGGGCTGGGGATGAATACCCGTTGGATCTTGACAGCTACCCAGAGTGTGGTAGGGGGTGGATGAACGAAGAGGGTGTGTGTATTGATGCTCATCACCGCCTAATTCCCAAAGCTCCCCTACGGTCTGCGCTAAAACGTAAGGCATAGTGTTCTCACGACGTTCTCGGCTCTTAGAAGGCGATAAGTACTATGGAAGTGACTTCAACGCTATAGTCATGGATGATAACGTTATGGGTTTGTGTTTAAATTATGTCATTTCTTTCCCTTTCTTCATGCTTATTTCTGGTCAAGTCCTTTTCCCCGGCGTTCTCCTTTTATGGCCCCCTAGTGTAGCATAACTGTATATGTAACCATGATTTCAGATCTTTCTACTACTCCATTGTAACGAGTACCGCATTTTGAGTATCAATATAGCAGCTATAGTTCTATTCTATCGAATCCTAAGTATCAATGGATGCCAGGTAGAACTTGACATAAATAAGCAATCGATTGCAGCCAATTTTCATAAGTCATGTGGAGAAACTCAACACCGGCCCTATGGTCTAGAGGTAAGATACCCGCTTTGGGTGCGGGTGATCCCGGGTTCGAACCCCGGTGGGGCCCTCCGACCTTCCGGAATTCTTTTTCGTTGGATTCTGTCTACTGCCATTAGAACTCTCAGCAGATGCTGAGAGGAAAATATGTCATAAACAAGACAGCCAAATTCATACAATGGGTAAGTAGAACCCCCGTCGGGTATATATAAGAGAATCAAAACATAAAACATCATCAATAAATCACTACTTATTCGCCAGAAATGCACCACCCATATTCTTAGCCGGACCCCAAGCAGAATCACCTCGCCGCTCTTTATCAATCCTCACATGAGCGCCAAATCCAGTAGCAGGAAACCTGCTCTCATATTCATCGTCTTCTTCAGCTACCACAGGCGAAGGGACAAAGGACTGGTGAAGGTGGGTGGGTGACACCAGCTCGCTAAATGTGTTGCTAGTATTTGTGGTAGCGTTGGATGAAGCAGAAATGGACGAGTTAGAAGTATGACTCTTGGTCTTCTTAGTCTTTTTCTTGGACGAGGATGATGTCGCTGAGGATGAAGTCGATGATTTGGATTTCTTCGACCTTGTCCCTTTCTGTAGTGTATCAAGATGAGGCTGTCCCGGAGTGTGGCCTGGCAATAAATCACGAGGTGACCTGATAGCACCAGAGGATGTGCCACTAGATCGTGAACGAGCGTCTGATCCTGAGCCGTCTGTTCGTCCGCCTTTCTGGACAGAAGAAAGGGAATAGACGGCGCCGCCTAGATCTGCGTCTACGTCGTCGTCGTCATCCAGGTGTTGAACTGAGTTGATATGGACAAAGGCCTCGTCATCGACTTCGAACTCTGCCCGTCTTGCATCACGGATGGAGTGAATGAGTGAGGGGTCCTCGTTATATGGATGAGATTGGGGAGGGAGGAAGTTCGGTATACGTGGATACGGATAGCTGTCTCTTCGATCATGAGACGGTGACTGCGATGAAGTTGGCGAGGGAGTGTGTTGATCGAGTAGAGGCGTAAGTGAACCAGAACCAGAGCCCTGGAAACCCTCAAATTCTTCCTCGTCTTGTCCACCAACATCTCTCCGACCGGTCCTCGCCAAAACCTTAGCTAACTTCCTCATTTGACTCCTCTGTTTCCTCTCCTCTTTCTTCCTCGCATCTTCGGCAATTTGTACAGAAATCGCCGAGGGATCCAAGATGGGGGCATCTGCATCCGAGTCGATGTCTAACTCAATATCATGACCGCGGTGGGAATTCATGTCTGAGCTCCCCGTGGAGGTACTAGACGAGGTGCGAGCTCGGATAGGGCTAGGTTTGAGTGCTCGTTTTGCACGAGGCTGGGAAGAGAACAATGTGTTGGGGTCCCCAGGAGTGCCTGAAGAACGGCTGCGGTGACGGTGTTGCTGACGGCCAAACAAGGATATTCCTTCACTGCTAAGTTCGTCGTCAGAGTCTGGTAGCTGAATCGCTCCCCTGCGTCCAAAAAGGTTCCAGCCGCAGAGAGAAATGGACTTCTGAGTCCGTGAACTGCCACCACTAGTATTGTTTGTATGATCATGACCAGTGCTATCACTGCTGTGATTCTTGGGAAAACAAGTAGAAAGCAGTGCTTGTACGTTGTCCGTCCATGAAAAGTCCGTCATTTGGGGCGATGAGAAAAAAAAAGAGATCGGGGAGGAGGAGGAGAGTAATTAGAATCACCAGAGGCACATGTTTTCGGCAGCTCCGGCAATCGGACTGCGAGTCTGATTACCTAATTAAAATGAATCACGTTACTTTAACCTGCTTCCTCCGGACCTCCTCGGATTCGGAGTCCTGATGGCAGCAGCCAAACTGGATATATTCCTTCAGTGGTGCAACGACGTAGGCATCCAGCTGGACGATCGTCTTGAAATACGGGATTGCTCTATAGCAGGATTTGGTGCTTTTACGAAGAACTGTTTTCTGCGGCCTCAGGAAACTGGTGGGCTCTCATTGATGCTGTTGTCGGGGAGTTTGCCTATTCACAAGCGTCGGCAGTGGTATCTATCCCAAGATCTGCAGTCTTATCTACCAGGAATTGCTCCTTATCTGACAGTATCTCGCATGCTCCGTATGGTCTCGAGGCTCGTTTAAATCTCTCTCTCGCCTTGTACTCTGAGATGTAGATCTTTCATCGTATTACTATCCGGGTCTTGGGTCAAATTTTCACTCTCCAATACGACAGGCTTCTAGGAGAGAGATCGTACTGGTCGAGATATCTCCTGTCCTTACTACCTGAATCTATCGATCTTCCATGTTTCTGGGAGCTCGGGGACAAGTATTTGTCACACTACGACTCGTACTCCAGACCCGAACAAATCTTCGACAGACAAGAAGCCCTGCGATGGGCACAAGGTTCTGAGCTTGTGTCATTATTGGTAATACCTGAGAGCGGGTTGAGACTCATGGTCAGTCTCATTACCTGACCTTCAATTCGTCTACATACTACTATTTTAGATACAGGGTGAGATTCAAGAGTATTATACCACCGTTGCTGAACCAATATTACAAAAATGGAAGGTTCTTCATGCACCAGTTAAGCTGGAAGGTTTTATCCGTGCATTCTCCTTAGTATCCTCCCGTTCTTTCGTGGTAGATGCTTACCATGGCTTTGCAATGGTTCCTATCGCTGACATGCAAGTAATCTCGGAAATATCCAGTGACTTCAATTGCTTGATTGTTTCCTCTTGTCTAGCTTCAACCACGTCCAAGAAAACACTGTGCACCTTGAGGTAGATAAATTCGACTCTTCCTGTTTCTTTTCTCCCCCTGCATTTCCCAGACGTACTTAACATCAAATCAGACCGACTACGACGTTTGTCCCACCTGCGGTTCAGTCAACGTTTGCACTCACGACGGCGACTCTGAAGGCGCAATCAACGTAGCCGAAACTTCAGACCCAGACAGAACGCAAGATTTCGAGATGGTAACGAATTCTGGCGTTGCGCCCTTGAGCGAGGTCTTCAACACCTACGGTGAACATCTCAGCAATGCCGAACTTTTATCTTTCTATGGCTTCACATTAGACACGAACGACAACGATGTGGTCAGGTTCGCGGGGCTGAGATGGGTCGTAGAAACACTAATGGCTTCTGGCTCAGTGTTTGCTTATCTTCAGGATTCGGACCTTAAACTGATTCGTTGTACCTGGAAACGGATGATTGGCGATTATGAGCTACGCCATTTGGTACTACCCAGTATTGCCCGAAGTGCACTTGTGTTTGCGGAAGGAGGTGATTATGAGAAGATGAGGATTGATTCGGAAGGGAGAGTATCCCTGTCACTGTGGATCCTATGCGCGTTGCTTGCCATGCACCCTTCAAAGCGCTTATTGGCTTCAGAGGATACAGGAAGTGACGTTGAGACTTTGTTAGCTATCATCTCGGCCCAACTACACGTCGAAGAGAAAGATAATGACGATGACGACGATGACACAGCTGGTAGCGTCGGTGATGGTTATGACGAACGTCAGTCAATTTGAATTCGTTCACTCGACCAGCAAAATGACATTAGCTCCCTTCAAATTATTAGCCCACGAAGAGACAGTAACAAGGATAGCAGCGATAATAATCCATCTTTGCAACATCCGACGATGCGCTTTCGTTCAAGCCTCCATTGAAGACCCCGGTCAGACTCTTGACGTACGTCCCTCTATAAAGTTGATCTGACAGTGTTGACTGATGCTGACACTTTCCTTCCGCTCAGAATTTACCACAGACCAGACACAGAACGAGAGCTGTTATTCTGGAGGTGTTGAGTGAACTGTCTATACTAGATAGCTGTCGACATGCTTGGATGGGTATCATTGACTCGGAGGCGCTGGGTGGACTGGTTAGTACTCCGGTCGGGTAAATTGAAGAGTGCTGTGTTACCGGAGTACTATTTAGTTATTGGATCGAGTAGATGTCCTGGATGCCTAGCATCATCTGTGAAACGGATGGAAAGATAGCGTTTAGAATCACAATGCGGCCCCTGGATGTGATTGATCGTTTCAGGACGATATGACTACGACATCATCAACAATTACTTCGATGGTGATCCAGCAAGTATAGGTGTACTTGATAGGACCTTAGTCGAGTGAGTTACTGATATCGATAATTACTGCGATCTGTTACGGTTGTGCTGCAATGAATCGGCCATCTTTGCGCGAGGCGGTAGTCTGTCAGGGAATTCCGTTGAGTCACTTCAACGTATGATGTGGAGGCGCCGAGGCGGCAAGGACATGTGGCATTTTGCTGCGGAATTCCGAGGACAGCTTGATTCCACACGTGCTTTGTCGGCAGTAGCCAGCTTTCTTCCAGTTATCCAACTTGCGAGTCAGTGTACAACCCCAGAACTCCTTACACGGTACTCTATTTTCAAAGTTCAGGGCTGAGCGGTAAATGCTTGATATTGATCTATCTTGTGCTATCTGTTGCCCTTTTCAAGGGCTGCCACACCGACTTTCCCTCCACATAATGAACTCAATGAATGTCATTGAACTCGAACATGATGTGAGAGTCATCGCAAAATCGTTCACTCTGGGATCTTCTCAACGGCCTCGGACGCAGGTTCTAGTCTAGAGAGCCATGTCACGGGCTTTCTGGATCCAACACGATATGAAGCCGGTGGCGATTGAACCTATCGTTATCAGCAATGTCTGTGGGAACCCATATGTTATCTTTGTCCACCAGGCTGTCCTGTTTGACGTGGGTTTCCTTCCAACCCTGATTGTTGGCTCGTTTACGTGTCACCGCCGTACTCGCCGTGAAGGATATCTTCCCGATATCTCCTTACAGCGCAGTACCCTGGTCTTGTTAAGGATGACTGATCCAAGGTGTTGAGTTCCCACCTTTAATCGTTACCACCTGGTGCTAATTTAATCGTCTCACGCCTAGTGCTTGACGAGAAGAGGGGAAAGCATGGTCGCAGAAACATCTGACGAAAATAGGGTTATAGAGGGTCGTCGAGGTGATTGGATTGCAGCAATGAACGTGTTTTCCTCCCACAGCTTATGAAT
This sequence comes from Pterula multifida, assembly GCA_900068985.1. Lineage (NCBI taxonomy): Eukaryota > Fungi > Basidiomycota > Agaricomycetes > Agaricales > Pterulaceae > Pterula > Pterula multifida. Next base: position 15,540 of record CEMT01385668.1, read on the forward strand.
GCTCGCTCTCTCCTTCTTATGGCTCTTAATGACGACTCTCTTCTACGGATTGCCGCTCATTTGCGTTCACTTGGAGAACTTCGATTATCTGTGTTGTCCATCACCTTCATCATCAAAACGGCGCCGTTATATCAGCAACTCTGATGCTGGTCGGTGTAGCATCACGACGCATCACGACTCTGGACTAGGTTTCGCATGGCAAATGTCATTAGTTTCGATTGAGAACTGCGCGTTGCCGGTTCCGTGAATGTTTCGTATTCACTGCTTAGGTATCATATTCGTTTGAGCTCAAAATTCTCATCTGTTCTATACTGACCATTCAGGATCTGTTTATTTTTACTTTTAGGCGGTGCATGTGATTGCCTTATCCACGTCACAGATGGTTACCCTTTAGCCTTGAACAATTCGTCCACGGCTTTTTATATTTAACAACAGCACGCGTGGGCATTCCCTTGTAATCCAACAAACTTTAGGTGATCTCATCTTTGTTTCCATTATCATCAGGGACTGCTTCTTGTTTTGACGTCCACACGGATGCATCGGTTCTTGTGATGTCACGTATGGATTTTGCCTAACAATCTTCTTCATCCCTCAGTTGCTCTATATCACCAACATCCGTCATTCTCACCAATAGGATTGTTATCGCCACATGATAAACCAGTCCACTAACGATGATCCGAGTATCTTCAAGGGTTTCGACGCAAAAACTATCATACGCTAACTGTTGGAATCATAAAAAGGCATTCAGTCCTCTAGTTCTCGTTGTGAGCCTCGCCTGCACACTCTCCCTGTTAGATCGTCTAGTATGGTGTCCTTCAACAAGTTTTTCAAGTCGGTTTTGCTAGCGGTTTGCTTGGCCTCGCCTTCTTTTGGTGCTCCTTGGCCGGCTAGCTTAAAGCATACCACCCATGCTGTTAGACACATCAGCAGGGATTTGGTAGTCGAGGCATACAATCCACCTTCCACTTACGAGGTCAGAGCTATAAAGCCCGTCCATGTAAAATATACCTGACTGGTTACTCTAATCCTAGACATTCGGCGAAGGTATAGAACACGCTTTCAGCCGTCGTGCTGAACCAAACCTCAAAGAGGACTCCGTCACTTTCGTTGGTGATCATCTGAAGATCGACCCCAAGACTGTCACATACAGGTCGGGTTTCGAAAGCGAGACAGCTAGCCATGCCTATATCCAGCAGACCCATGTAGGGCATCTTTTGCTTGAGTTTGTTTGACGAATATCGCTAACGTCCGCCAGAATGGCATTCCTTTCGCAAATGCTATGGCCAACGTTGCTTTCAATAAAGCTAACAAGGTCGTCGCCTTCGGGTCATCCTTCGTCAAGCCTAGTACGTTCACCTTCCTTGGTCACTACTGCAACTCTCTGATACAGCATCGTAGCTTCCATTGCCGACAGTACCCCGACCATCTCTTTGGAAGAAGCCACCAAGATCGCGGAGGAGAAGTTGTCTGGCACTTACAATCAACATCCTGCTACCCTGGAGTACTTCGTCAAGGAAGACACCACTGTGGTGCTTGTCCATGTTCTGCAAATTCGTAATGAGGAAGCTGCAACATGGTATGAGGCCTTTGTGGATGCCCATAGCGGAGAGCTCGTGTCTGTCGTTGACTTCGTCTCCAGAGCATCTGTGAGTAGTTATGGTTGTGTATGGCTTTGGCAGCAGAGTGACTGATGATGATCGTTGGGCAGTACCGTGTTCTACCCATCACGAAGGAGATACTCACCCAAGGATTCGAGACGCTCACTGATCCGCAGAACACCGCCGCAAGTCCCAATGTACATCTCATCTATCATTCTTTCTGCCTGTACAATGCTAATTTGTTTTGTTAGGGATGGCATAGCGACGGCACGACCTCAACTACCGTCACCGCGGGCAATAACGCGATCTCTTTCATCGGGTCTCAATCTGCTACTACATCTCAGTCATCCTCTGGCCTGAACTTTATATACGTTCAAGACCCCGCACAGGCCCCCAACGTTGCTGTTAACCAGAACGCCGCTCGTACCAACGCGTTTTACATCGTCAATACTGTTCATGATATCAGCTATATCTATGGCTTCACAGAGGCCGCTTTCAACTTCCAGAGCAACAACTTCGGCAAGGGTGGAGCTGGCAACGACCGAGTCACAGTTTCCGTACAGGATGCCAGCGGAATTGACAACGCCAACTTCGCAAGTAAGTTCTTGCTTCACTATGTTCGAAAGTGATTACCGATATTGACCACCTTGTAGCACCACCTGAGTACGTACAATTTCTTTCAGGTCATTCGGAACCCAGGTACTCACACTGTCTGTCTATAGTGGTCAATCTGGAGCCATGAGAATGTTCCTTTGGGATTTCACAAACGTAAGTTCACATGACCTATTCTTGAAGCGTAGACTGATACCCTTGCTAGCCTCGTCGTGATGGAGCACTCGAGAACGATATTATCGTGCATGAGAATACCCATGGTATCACCAATCGTATGACTGGTGGTGGAACTGGACGTTGCTTGCAGACGACTGAAGCTGGTGGTATGGGTGAGGGTTGGAGTGATGCCATGGCAGAGTATGTCTTAAGCCTCTTATACCCCTGCTATATTGTTGCTGACTTTGTTGTTCCCTGCTTATAGCTGGACAGAGAAGACGA
>CEMT01385669.1:4159-44036 GCA_900068985.1 Pterula multifida
AGGCGGCAATGTTAGCCGTTACACCATATCCGAGTTACTCAAGGAAATATCCTGTCTATATATCACATTGCTGTTATCGCTTCCCTTGGGGCAAATCCGTGGTCGCTCATAACTTGTCGCATTGTTACGATCTTGTGTACGTCTTAATTCTAAGCAACAACGATTAAAATATTCGCACCACATTATTCTCATCGAACCTTGTTTTATGGGCTGAAAACTTTTTTATGATGGAGATGGATTTTTATGCTGCAGCGCTAATACTGCTCATCGAGTAGATCACTGAGATTACCAAGAGATGACGTTACTTGTACTACTCGCAGTTCAGATTTTATCGTGAGATATCACGGGGATTGGGGAGCCTGAGCGCTATCCTTGGACGATGATAGTTTCCAATCGATTTATAACATGATAGACCGAGGCTTATTAATGGGACAAGATGCTCCGAGCTCAGCGTAGCTTTCGGAAAAGGAGACTTCTATCTATGCTTGTGAGGGCTATCAACGCCGTTTCCTTGCCTTTGGAAACAATGATCGCCGTCCTGCATCGACCAAGCTTTCTTGCGACGTTGGATGAGAAACAAGGGTGATGGCACCGATCGCTGTCGCTAAACTAGTAAAAGAGCCGCTGGCTGTGGGGGGTTTTCTTTTTTCTTTTTTAAGATTATGGTGCTAAATGGTATCGATAGAGTGACGGCAAGGAGCTGCGACGCAAATTGCTTAAGCAAGGATCTGTACAAATAAATCTTAGTCCATTCTGTACGAAAATGAGCTGAAAACTGGTGAGACAAATAATAACAAAGGTGTGAGTGGTCTGATCTCGAAGGAAAAATTAACCAAAAGAGCAAAAATAACACGAATTCGGAATTTAGGTGATGCGAAGTGATAGGGAAAAGAAGGCAATCTTTCACGTTAAAAGTCTACACAATGGAATGGCCTAATAATGGGCGCTTTGAGTGTGGCGCTCGTCCAGAATCGCCTCAGCAGATCATGAAGAACTATACTCATTCAAGCAGAGTGAGGGAAATTGTAAGCGCTACGATTAGGGCACCCGAACTGGCACACACTAAAGAGCAAGAGCGTACAAAAAACAAATGTAAGTGATCACCAGTAGAGGTTAATAGAATCTGCTACATAATTTGCACTATACACAGCATTATTTTGGGACGAATTTTGAACGAAGTGACGGGGAGGTGGGAATAGGTTAGTATCACACGGAGTTAGCTGATCGGTGCACAGGGTGGATGACCCAGCGCAGCCCAGGGTGTTCGGTCCTGAAGCATCGGTGCTAAAGAAACTCCAATACGCGTTCGGAGAGTTAGTGTGCTCGTTGTGAAAATTCTCCAAAGCGTGTTCTGGGCTAGCATAGCCAGGAACATTATTTTGTGTGTTTCGGACCGAGTCATACTTAAGAGTACCATTATCAGAATACGGGAATGGTCCGAGATAAAAGAGATATGTACCTGGATATTCTGCTGCCAGCTACTCGTACTTGCTGTCCATTGTGGATGAGTCGAGGAATTCATCGGAGGAAACATATCTCCAGGTGTCATAATCATGGGTATTGGCAGCTGAGATTGACCTGTTGGGTCCAATGGGGGTGCTGGTCGGTTTGGGGGTGTGGCCTGAGCTTCAGTAGATTCGGATTCCTGTGGGATGTCCATCCAGTGCCTTGGTATCCTTGGGTCAAAAACGCAGTTTTTGCGGGTCTTACAGCATTGTTTGCAGCTATTCTCTCCCTTTGGAACAAAGCACTGAAATCAATGAGTCGCACCTTCAAGTTTAGCAAACGCGTGGAGATGAAAAATGATAATCATAGATTTACCTTCTTCTTCTTTTGTTTCCAGTTTTGACAAGCTACATAGCTTCTTCTGGTTTGCCTTGTTGCAGGTATGTGCATGAGCTGGGGAGGTTACTGCTACTCTCGCGAACTCGAGTTGTGTTTTATACCTCGTCCTTGACTCGGCGGTTTTCACCGCTGTTCAAGCTGTTTAAGGCAGCGCTATCGAGTCAGTCCATTGATAGATTTGATTGTGTGATCCGGCTCTATTTCTTATAGGCAATTGAGTTCTCACTGACAAATCCAGTCTCACTGCGGAGTCTCTTCACACAACTGCATGTGAAGAGGTTATTGATGATCTTTTAGAAACTGAGCAGAAAAATGCACATACTCTTATTGATGAACCTACCCTCATTGGGTAGTCAATGTTATGGGCGGGGCGCCCCACCTTCAGATCTAGCTTCTTGTGTCATTGAGTCAGGTGTATGCAAATGCCTGGAGAAACCCCACAAGATAGTGGTGGAAAAGCGCACGTTGACAGGTAAATTTTACCGTTGACGTTGCTTTCAGCTGCCATTTGTTAGTAATTGATTTACCATTTGACACACCACGGAGATCAAAATATCCACCTGACCAATCCCATCTTCAGCCTCCGATGGATGAGACGGAAGCGTGTAAAGGCCCGACCAGTTGTAATAACTTGTATGTACTCGTCATCAGATATCAGACCCTGAAGTCATTGTTCAGTTGAACAAAGAGAGTCGTGAAATGGCAAGTCCTCCTCTTAACATCTATTCGACCTCGAAACGTGCCACGAATCGCAATGAGCATAGGAGCACTTTAATTGCAATCATGATATACTTTCTCTGACATACCTCTAAATCATACGAACAGCCTGGGTCAACCCCGGGATCAAACTCCTTGATATCCGACTACACTGGAGTAAACTCGATACTATGTTCAGAACACGAGACCGCTACTGCGAGCATGTGAATGCTGATGTACTGATCTTGAACCCAGGTCGCAGGGAAATTTTCTAACTTAAAACCTCAAGGATAGTATTCCACCGCAAATTCTTCACGCTCCAAAATTTTTAAGATCAATTATTGTTCCAAAGATGACGGTATGGTAAGCATGTTCTTGTGATCCAAATGCTTGCTCAGACATTCAGAGTCGTATGGCAACCTCAAGATTCAGCGATATATATCCTTCCGATGATTCAGAGAGCGTATAAAGTGGACTTGAAGAACGAAAATCTCCGGATTTTTCTCGATTATCGATTCTTGCTTTACAGGTGCATCCAGCTTTCAGTTGGCGAACTACATAAGATGAAATTGACTAGCTTATTTGGGTTACTTTCTGCGGCTGCAGTCACCTATGCGCAGAGTTGGTATACAATCGAATGGGATGCTCCGTATGTCTCCTTACCTTTTTCCATCATTCTCGAGTTTCCATTTCCCACAGTCAGTTTACTGCTCTTTCGGGAGACATGGTCGTTCCTAGACTGCCTAATCGAGGAGGTGAGCCGAATCAGGTTTGGCTAGACTACGATCGACCCGTTACATCTTGTGAATGAGAACAGGAACTCCCTATGTTTGGCCAGGTGTTCAGAGTGGTAATGGTGTCCTTCAGGCTGTTTTAGATGGTCGTAGTGGCACTTGGTGGATTGGTAAATACTATCACCCTCACAAACCGCAATGCAACTCCTGCGTCCTAAGACTCAATTTCACAGGTGATGGATTTTTCGGCAACCCGTCTTTGCCCTGGGGAAACGGTTTCAATGTAAACCCTGGCGATACAGTTCATTTCACTTTCCGGCTTGTCAGTCCTCTCCATTTGTGTCGTCTTCCCATTTTGTTTACTTGATTTTTATCTTTACCAGTCCGGTTCTAGCACATGGACCTGCACCCTCAGCAGTAATGGTAAATCCGCAACTACAACCTTGAACATTACCGGCAACACAATGAACAGAGCGATCTTTGCCGTCGAGGTGATTCTTAACAGCCATCTAAGTTCTCTTTGTGTATGATCTGAACATTCCTTGCATTTGGCATGAAATAGCTTTATTCTGTTCCATTCAACTTTGGGCCTGTCATTTATGTGCGTGCTATCCCTGAATTAGACTTTTCGGCGCAATCGACTAAATATGATTCTTATTTACAGAGAAATGTCAGAATCACCGCTACCACAGCTGCTTCTGGGTGGTGTTCCCCTAGTGGTGGGGGGCACCTTGGCAGCTATGTACGTTTCATCATTACTTTGCTTCTGTCCTTATCAGTAAAACACCCTCTGACTGATGGTTTGGGCCTATAGCCTCTCACGATTAGCGGTGTGTCAGCTTCGGGTAACACATGCTCTATTGGGTCAATTACGCAGAATAGTGCGGCCTAAGATGTGAATAAAATAGGAGAATATAGGCTTAGGAACTCGATTATTTCAGTGGCTAGTAGGACGTACAATCTGATGTGAGTTGTTATTAGGTCGACGAATTGACATGGTTAACAATCAATGTACCTACTTGACGTGAATTATCTGAGGTAATTTTTCGGTGAGTGTACATGAGTAGGTTTGGGTTGTATTTGAGAATATGTGGCAAATTTCGAAACAAACAGCGATTAGAAACAAGCGGCTACTTGTGACGACGAGGAAAGGGATGATATTATTCTTGGCATTGCGCAGTGATAGGGTTTCTGGCGGTATTTCCGCGTCTTTTCCATGTGGTATATGACCATATGAAGGTTGTCCGTAAATTTGAGGGGCAGAAAAAGAAACACAAAACTTGAGCTTGAAAACCGAGTCCGAGTCCGTATCTCACGCAGATACCCCATCCTTCAGCTGACGTGGCACTGTTTTAAATAAAGTTTGCATGTGTCCTCGGAAGAATGAATCATATGCTGTACCTCGGTAACCTAAGGGATGCTGTTCCATGTAGAGCACTTTTCGTGGCTTGGCCACCTTCGCCCCAGGCCTGGGTCTACAGAATTTGTGACAAAATTTGTTGGTGAAAACTGAGTGCATAATATTTCAGAGCTTGTTCCAAATCACAGCTCGAGTTCATTCAAAACTAAAGCGTTTCTGGCCATAGTTTTCTCAAACAATCAGGTGATATGCATGTGAAAAGAGAGACAGGATCTCCTCGGATGTGACCTGAGCGCCAACCCGGTGGAGAGTAGATAGCCTCTTAAGTAGCCATCACATAGATCAATCAGCAGCTTCAGTGGGCGTCAACAAGCTGTGAAATGAGCAGACTCTCGTATTTCCTATCGTACGTTCTTGATTTTGGTGACCCTTAATATGACTACTGATTGTTCGCCTCGGATAATACAAAGGTCGGCGGTTCAAATCGCCTAGCCCCAATGCTATGCTTGCCCTTTTGGTCTCAACCTTCAATTCGGTGCCCTTAGCACATGATAAAATTTAGCAGGATAGACGCTGTTGTAATCAGGAGCTAGTAAGCCCATAGGTCGCTGTTCAGAGCCTAATGACTCAAGGTGATTCATGTCCAACGAACAGAACCGTTAGCCGGAATCCATGCACAGACAGTCGTACTATTACTAATAGCAACAGAATAAACACCAACAGATACAAGCAAGAAACAAATAATAATAAAGAGTCTATAGATTCTGAGCTAGCAAACGTGAGTGATAGATAGAAAGAAGAAATCCGGGGAAAGTCGAGATGGTCTCGCGAATTTCTGGTGGCGCTTCTGTAGCGCTTATATAATATGAAAGCCATCTATCTTAGCCCTGACGACGTGCCGCATCAGAGCAAGAGCAGTGGTAAGCACCTAAGTCACACCACACATACGGGTACGTAATACGTGAGAAACCACGAGGTCAAGGGCAAACTTAAGCATTGGCAACGTTCATCCTTCGAGGCTGATAGAATGCATTATATACTAAGCACTAAATATATCCAGTGCTGTCAAAGCCTTTGGATACATCATGAAAGGACTGAGGGGGCAGTAGGACGGATATGGGATTGATTGTAACATCGGAGCGGGTCGTGAGTAAAGTTTCTGCGAGGCGTATCCTTGACGTGCATAGCTAGAAGTGCCATGTTGGATGGTTCTGGCTGTGTCCCGTTTGAGAGCACTGCTTTGAATTTACTTGAACGGTTCGAAATAGAGACAGATGTACCTGGGCATTCTGCTGCCAGGTGCTCATGTTTGGCGCCGATGGCGGAGGGGCTGAGGAAGGAACACGCACCGAGCCCCTCGAAAATGTTACTAACGGCAATGATTGATCCATAGTGTTAAAAGTAGCAGGTATCAGTAGCCTTGAGCAATGGGTAGCAGTGCTGGAAGGGTCAGCGGAGTTGAACTGAAGGGGTACATCCATCCAATTAAAACGTAGGAACACGAGGGGCAAACATGTGGACTCTGGTGCTCTTTGAGCAAAGAGTACAAGTGTTTTCGCCCTTCGGGACAGTGCACTGATACAGTGATATGCATTAGTACTTCATCGAGTGTATAGAACGAGAACAGCATGAAGGTACGTCACCTTTTTCTTCTTTCGCTTACAGGTTGGATAGGCCACGTAGCATTTTTTTGACTCATCGCGGGTTGGCGCGTGGTTTGAAGACTAGCGGTCGTAATAAAGACTACAACTACTCCCGGCAACCTAGCCAACTTTTTTGAACCATTGTCAACTACACCGACAGACTCTGTCAACTGCAGCCTGTTAGTTAGTATGCATGTATGGTGCCGTTAGCGTTTAATTGCTGCGAGGGATGTATACACATCCTAGATGTGGTGCTGATAAGCACAACCTTCGGTCATCTAGTTGTCATATTGTGCTAATAGGCACAGCGATCGGTTATGAGCTTTCGGCTGGGTTAATTTAGGTGAACCTAACCCACTACCCTATCGTGACGAGGTACATTGAGTTTGAATATCGTTGAGCATTAACGACGGCAGAGCACAACTTTTTAATCCTTAATCGAAAGAGTTATGCAAACGTCCAGGGCTAATCCCAGATGTGAATATTCTGCTACAAATTTGGCCACCGATCTAAGTGCCAGTTTTAGGTCAAACCAACCACGATCGATTTGCTCGTGGTATGTAGTGGTGCTGCTATTGCCCAAACCACGTCTTTCAGTAGTGATCTGATAATCTGATCAATGGCATGGCTCTCAGCCATTCCGAGGGTTACCTCCGACCAGTTCTGGAACGGGCAGAGGATTCAACTGCTTATTTAATATATACTGCGGCAACTCTAAGTACCTGTATCCTATCCAAAATTGACCTGATTGCGATAAACGTGCTATGTACATCTTACATCTTATGCAACGAGTTGGACAGCGAGATATCAAAATATCGATTTTGGTTCATACACTCTCTTTCATATAGCTAGATCCACTTTAGACGTATGTTGATATCCTACTTCCTCCTCGTCACGCTAACCTTCACATCAGATAAGCTAAACTGGAACGCTCCTAGGCCTGGTCTCCCTGGAAGTCGTTTCGGTCCAATCGCGGGTTTCTCCGCTCCAGAGATAGGAAGCACCCTCGCCACGACTTCCGGAAGAACTTGCTTTCCATTTAAATCTGTCGCGTGGAGGGGCACCAAGTCAAAAGTTGAGACCAGGAGGGCGAGGATAGTCTTGAGTTCGGTCGATGCAAGATGCCGACCTTCACACTGTTCAGAGAAGAAGCTGTCAGTGGGAATCCCCACGAGTAAAGACTAAAGAACGTACAATGGAAACACCCCCTCCAAAACCCCGATTAGCCCGAAGCCTTTTGGCGCGGACTTCATCGGGACTGAACCCGTTGATCGGTTTATGCCCACGTAAAAAGCGTTCACCATCCCAGGTAGCAGGCTCGCCACCCCATATGCTATGCGTAAGATGAGGGACACGAGTGATACACACGACGGCAGCATCCTTTGGTATGAAGTACCCCTGACTCGAGTCTGCTGGTGTTTTAAGAGGTGCAACATCGTCAGAGGCCCTAGGAATGATGAGGTCCTGTTGGGCGATCCGGATGCTATAACTTGACGTGAAAAGCCTCACTGTTTCTTGGACGCATGAGCTAGCCAGCTGCATCGAGTCGAGCGACTTGACAGATACATCTGGAAAGGAAATTCCACTATCGAAAGCTTCCAATCCGGTGTAGTGGGTACCCTGATCAAGCTCCTCGCGTATTTTCGGTAGAAGGGGTGATTGAACGACATGAAGCACGAGCATAGCAGCAATATAGGGAGCATTGGCTTGAAGAGCCCAGAGTTCGCCGAAGAGGATAGTTGCAATCTCCCGAGGTGGAATATCGTTAGCCAAGCATGTAGTGCCCATAGAGTGCACAACGTTCCCTTCCTCGAGGCCTGGCATGCCATCTTCAATCCATTCCTCTAAGATTTTGAACCCATGGGCTCTGCCTCGAAAAGCTTGCTTGATGGTAGGGATCAGTGGAAGAAGGAAGGAAGGAATCATGTTGGAGGCGAGAAGCCCGAAAGCAGTGTCGAAAGTGTTAAACTCTGGCTGAAGAGGAACATCATTTTCCATCGATCTCCTGCGAAACTCGTCTCCAAATAATGCAGCTGATGCGGACTCGAACATGGTGTTGATAACCCATTTGAGCAAATCGAGCTCTAGTGCGCCTCCAGCTTCCTCAACTCTCTCAGCAAGCTCGGAGACCCGCCGAGTTGTGACTGTTGAGAATCGCGCCATAGGCTCGTCCAGTTTGCTGGGTGTCAATCCTTTAGCGTGAAGGGCAAACAAGGGTGGAAGCTTGTGGCTGTACGATATCTTAGGCGCTGTGCCAAACACGGTCGACTGGTACCCCACGCGGATGGGTATGAATGAAAGATGTGTAGTTGCAGTCGTGTACACGTTCTGAATGAGCTCGGAGGATAGAACCAGGTACTGGCTGAGTGGTGATGGAATGTATACAATTGGGCCATAGGCGTTGTATAGGTGGAGGAGAAATTGATCTTCATCTTTTCCTAGCCATATCATGGCATGGATTCCACGTAGGAATGGGGGTAAATACCTGTACGTTTTCGTCAGTCGCGAGCAAGTGGTCAATCAGTACGAAGCAAGTAGTACCAAGCACCGTATACGGGTACACTATTAGATTTCTTGAACACGGGAAGACAAGCATACAGCCACAGAACGAGAGGTAAAAAGAATGCGAGCGCTGTGCCAGGAAGATATCCAAGTAAACAGCTAACGCATACCATCGTACTCAAAGCTTGATGATGAGAGTGAGAGCAAAAAAACGATCAGCCCAGCGCGCCCTGTTGAACAGTGTTGAAACAGTTGGCAACTCCGGGGACTCCGAGCTCGTGTGAACCAATGACATCACGTTATTTGCACCTGATCTCGACCACCAAACCTTTTTTAATTTTGAACGCACTTTTCCCAGTTCTTCCGACATACAACTTGTCGTCCTCCCGGCTTCGTGAAGAGGAGCCCATCGTGAGTGACAGTGGTCTTAGACCAAGAAGATCAGCGATGAGGCTATGATCTCATCCCACGTGCTTTCGCAATTTACAGGATTTATGTAATCTAGGCTCCTCTGGCTCCGGATCCCATTCCTACATTACGCCACAACATCTATAACCAAGATGAGCGATGAATACGCCAACAACGGTTTAAAGGGTTCTCTGGTCAATAGCAGTAAGTTTTGCGCCCTCTTCGAGTCAGATTAGTAGCGTGCTTATTCCAAATCAGCTATAGCTGAAACTGGAAACTATCCCCCTGAAGGCGACTGTACCATCCCCACCTTAAACCAGGCACATACCCACTGACTTAATCTCTGTAGCTACATCTTCAGGTGGATATGGCTCACCCCCAAACGTCAATGTCTGGTCCTCGTCAGCCCAGCGTGGAAACTTTGATAAACCATACTTCTCAAACACTGAACACATCAAAGATTTTGACGCCAAAGAGACTAATGTTGATGACCCCGGGTTGGTACAGCAGTCTTTGAATGGTGGCGATTTACGGGATGTGATGCAGGATATCGATGGAAAGGGTGTGAACCCTTACGCCGGAGACAGCTTTGAGACAGCTAGTGAAGCGAAGGCAATGTTAGCGAAAACCTCAAGGAGTCCGCCTGCAAAGTGATGATCCGTTTTTAGGGGAGGGGGGACTTTTGCTTGAGGATTGAGCCGGAATTTCGAAGAAGTTTGGCACTCCACATTCGGTGTAATTTATGTGCACTCCTTCCATCAATATCTACCACATTGTTCCGTCATTTTTGTTGTAATCGACTTAGGAAATGGATAATGTTTGCAACTTCGCCTTCTGAGCGGCCAAAATGTGGAAACGCGGCACAGGTTCAGGCTGTGCGCACCAGGGGAGATTGATTGACCTGTGCGCGCTTCACGGCAAGAGACCTGAAGGAGTATGGCACTCAAGATCCGATATACTAATACACCCATAGTAATAAGACCAATATGAATACATCAGTCGTACCACGATAGAACACCATGTGTTACGCTCAGTTATCACCTCGGTCACCAACTTGGTAGCGCTGCTGAGATTCCGATTGTTGCGGATACAACTCACGCTGCATACTCGTCCTGCTCGAGCTTGGGCCCGGATCATGATACCCGTCTACTCCAAGAGCAGCCTCTGTATCCGTCGTTAAGAGCATTGCGGGATCCCCAACACTCGTCAGTTGAACCTTTGTCTCTGTTCTCGTGTCTCTGATTGCATGAGAGAATGTGGTCATTTCTGTGTCCTCTGTAATAGATACGTTGTCCTGCGGCCAGGCACTTGTGTAGCTTCTAATGTTGAGGACAATTCGTGTGCAGAGGATAGAATGAACGACGAGTTGCAGGCTATAAACATGCAAAGTATTCCAGGTGAACAAATTATCCCATAGTCATTGGACGGGTCGAGAGCCTGCTTACTCGGATAATAAAACAGGTTTGTCCTGGTAAAGTTTAGCAAAATCCGGCACTGGAACCATGGCAAGATCATCGTACTTTATAAACTATTTGCAATGTTAAATTCATAAGGGATAGGGCTAGGTGAAACAGGAGTCAGCTGAAACAAAGACTGACTGAAACAGGAGGCTTACTGAGAATACACATATAGTAGGTGATGCCATCCCTATAAACCATCCCCAGGAGTCTTTGTGTAGTTCGGACTCGCAGGTGAAATGCCACTCTATACAACGTAAGTCCAATAATTACTGACCACAGGGTATTAATTCTAGGACGAAGATTCACTGACAACAGAGTACGCACTTGTCTCAACACCAGCAATAGTCGTATAAGCAAAAAGATCTTGTTGCTGATGGTCATCTGTGATGGCATGCGGACTGTTAGCATGATTTCTTTATCTTGATGGATTGATCGATGGATACTTGCGTGCATAAACGGGATAAAGGAGCATAACGATGACCAGGGCCAGGATTCCCTGATAAAAAATTAGCAGACACAAAACTCAAGGGATTGCGACCTTACTATAGAAATCACCGACAATGCCCACAGCAGCTTACGGCTGCAACTCCACAGAGCCCACGTTCTAGCCAACAGGATTCCTTCAGAGATACATCGTTACCTCTCCATTTTTCGATGTTTGAAGAAAACCCCAACGGACCTTCACACCCCGCAATACATACAAAAAAAAGCCCTAGAGTGAATGGTGAGTTGTGGCGGTTGCACATAAAAACACATGGAAGCATTCGTACAATCTTGCACATCAGAGATCTAGAAATATCTTAGCAAGGTCAAATTTCAATCAGCTTGGCGAGGGCGCACCATCGGGTTTTTGCCAGCCTTTAAACCTTCCGCCAAATGGCTCATTGGAATTGGAGGCTTACTGTAGGCGAATAAACAGCCAAAGACGATGGGCGGGTATCGAGCGAGGAAGAACAACCACGGTACTAGAGTCCTTTTAGTTAAGCGGAGCCATACAGTGGAGACCTACAGCAAGTCAATTGCTGAGTGTGAGAAACATATATGACGGTGATGGCAAAGCCGAGGGGATACTCTTGGCCCACGCACCTCCAACGGAAGAGTCAAAACATAATTGTAAAGCTGAGTTGGGAAAATGGATAATGAATAATTTTGTATGAGTACCTGATTTTCATTAGTTATTACTTACTAGCAGAGCGAAGCTCGCAGCTACAATCCAGGTCACTCCTAGTTAGCTCGCGAAAACGTCCTGAGCAATCTTCACGACCCACCACTAACATACTGTGAACACGTCAGTAATAGATCCGGGGTCTAGTGGTGGGCCAAACCCACATTTCTCACTTGCACAAAAGCAAGGACATCGGGATTGGTTAGGTCAAAATTCGTATCTTTCATTACTTGGTCTCAAATAGCCCGAATCGTAAGCAAGCAGTTCGTCGTTAGGGCACCAACGCGAGAGATACTACGTCTGGGTATGTGGTAGTGCTAAAATTCTACTGCGCAGTGGGTGCCAATCATGAAGGAGAGAGGAGAAATGGAACGAGTGGGAACGGATCGAGGGTTCGGGGAGGTTCGCTAAGAGAATTTGAGTCATGAGATACAGCAAAACTTTCTGATGTGGGAATCTCGACTGCGTGGGTTCACTGACACCTAATCCGCTCATACAGCACATCGAAGACGGTCTGAGCGCCTTACTGACTTCGCAACGCGTGATTGAATATGCCAAAGACTGATGCAAATTTATTACATATTAAATACTTTACCTACCCCATGGAAGCAATCATTACCGCCCGGTTTCAAGATAAAAATGATCGCATCTTCTATGGATATTACAACTGGTTTGAGCCAGTACTTAGGAGTGTTGAGTGCTGGACGACCACGAACGCAAAAGCAGACCCGAGATCAAATTTTCAAGGTGCACTCCGAGCGTGTCACCACGATGCGACCAGTATGGATATATTACCTTTCCATATCTATACCTTGGACAGATTGATTTGTGTAAGTACATAGTAGTGCATCACCATATGATCAACCCAGAAACTTTTTCCCATGAGTCGGTGCTCACCCACCCACCTACAAGATCGGCATACTGGTGATGCACTCCTGGTTCTAATAGTTGCTACCTATTGTCACATTTTAGCACCCCGCCATATTATCTATATCACTGCTCACAAAGATCATTCGACCTGTTGGTTCATTGACATTTTGCACAGAATCAGGTTGCAGCCTGCTCCTTACCAGCTACCCGGAGTTATCATGACCTGTGCACCCCCGATGGAGCCATCAAAAAGACCAGATATGCTTTTTGTGCCGGAGTTGATGACGATTCCACCAGCGCAGGATCATGGAAGTCGAGCCATGCAGGTTGGTAATGCTGTCTATTAGTATGGTCTATTCTTAGGTATAGCTATTCAAGAACTAGGCATACAATGCCACGCCTTTTCCGTTTAGCCGGCAGCTCTCTTGAGATTTGAGTATTGAGTACTGAAGTCGTTGGGAGTCCTTGATCTTATCTTACTATGTTCCTCTGATGAAATCTTAATAAGTATTATGCTAGCCGCTAGTACTAACCTAATGTGCTCTTGCTTTCTCGGAATTTTGTGAAATCTCCTCTCTTCTTTGAACTACAAGCGTGTGAACCTAGCCTCGAAGAATGAACTAGCAACATTCACTACGTTAGCAAATAGTCGGGTCGCTGAGTAACAACCCTGTGTTTTCGATGATGACACACTCTGTTCATTGCAGCACCATACAATGGCATCGTCAGATCATAACGGACCAAGAGAGTTGCGAACACATCGGTATCAGAGGATAGTCATGCAGTAAGGGGGACTGGAGGCATCATCTGTTCTCGCTTAGTGTTCCATCTGACTTGGGCCGGTACACTCGGTTATAACCAAAGTTGATACGGATCAGTACGAGATGAGGTGCAGCAAGGAAAGAGCTGTTTGAGGGCAGATCACAAGAGAAGGATACGATCCATCTGCGAGTATGCTTGTTATATGGTCACTTATACATGGCGAAGAACGATTGAACAGGAGGGCGGGATACTACATATCCACTGAAGAGATTATGATGACCATCATCAAGCAGTCCACTAGTCATCCTTAGTAGATTCTGCATCGATAGCATCGATTACTCCGACCTCGTTGGTGGTCAGAAAAGATGGGATACAGTAGCGTAATTAAATTTGGGTGAGTAGGCAAGGTGTGTCAATGGGTATTCTTACATCTTGTTCTTGAATTGAACGGATAGATGTAGAGGCTCTGCTGAAGACACCTTCCAGAAGCTGACACCCATTACTATCAGTAAGTAAGAGACTAGCATCCCACGTCCTCAAAGAAACTGACGTGTCCGCTTGATGTCCAGGGAGTTGCATCATGGATCCAGTTGAAAGTCCAAGGACATCACCCTTCCATTTTCCTTTCTTGGACTGCGAAGTGCATGTACGTTTCCTCAGCCTGTCTATACGATCTTCCGAATCCTGAACCGAATGACATTGCAATCAGTAAATGCACGTGTATGACAGGTAAGTTCATTGGAGAAATATACCCACTGCTAGCAGTATTTCGTTAGCTTCCTTAAGTTTGGCTTCGTCTTCATCTTTTCTGACCCTCTTGATAGTCCGGCGCATGATGATATAATTTGTGGTGCGATATAACCAGTCTAAACTGTATACAGTGCAGTGATATAACCTATTCCCAGGAAGACTATAACGAGTCGGACCAAGTGACGACCCGCTTAGCGCCGTTGTTACCTCATAGTTATCGGTCTTAGATTCCACAGTGATGACCCTGGCACAGATCAAGTTGATGCGCTGCAGTCACTTCTAGCTCTCTCGTACAGATCGTCTAAACGTTAACATTCTGGAACTTATAGATACATAATTTATATAATTAAATCTAAAGAACAACGTTTGAGAACAGGATGATGAGCACCTGAACAATGAGAGAGCGATTGCAGCCTCATAGAATTCCTGAATCCTTCAGAGAATTCTGTAGGATCGTCTCTCGGATAACAACGAATACTAATTGGATGTTGGTGATCATATTCCTGGTATTTGTAGCTTGAATCAGACTGGTGAAATTTGTGTTAGTTGTAGACAAGGCTAAGTGGGTGAAAAGGCATGATGAAGCACATATGACGGGAGGAGGTCACTTACTGTGGATGCAAAGTCAATCGTGATCGATTGGTTCGCATAAATCGCTAGAGAATAAATTTTGCCGCCTTGTTTATATCCCCACCACCTGTGTACTCCGGAAAATACAATTCAAGTGGTATCTGAGATGTGACAGCACAGATTAGCAAACGTATGTGGGAAGAAAAGAATCAAACTAACCTTTTGCAACTTGTTTCGGAACACGTCAATCTTGTTGAGGAAAAGAATCATGGACGTTCTCCGGAACCACCGGGAATTGATGACAGACTCAAACAGTAACATAGATTCGATCATACAGTTCTGGTGTTGCATGTGAGGTATCAATAAGTGGCTCACTGCCAATCCATAACCGGATCATACCTGCTGGTTCGAGACTTGATCATACTCTGATAGGGCAGTGCAGAAGATGATGCTAGTAATACCCTCGAAGCAGGAAACCCACTTCCTCATCTCCGACCGTTGTCCCTTTATTTCGACAATGTTAATCCTAAAATAATGAACTCCAGCTGAGATTCTTTGGCTAGGTTGGATGAACAGAGACGTACCATAACGGGCCCATGGGAAATTGTGTCTCCAGAGTGCCTGTACTCTTGAGACGAGCCCATAAAATGTCAGTCTGGGTTGGTCTGTAGTCCGAAGCAGCTATTCGACGGGTTTCAGTAAAGAAGCTATCAGAAGCACGGACACCATGAATAACACAGAACTACGAGGTTTAAGGTGCCTTACTAGCTAGCGCAGTCTGGCAACAGGTAGAATTCCCTGGTGTGTTGATCCATGATTCTCCGGCTGATAGGGTCATTCCAGATCTCGTGTATGGCGTGCGCTATATCAGGAGTCAAGGGGTAGTTATTGCATGGGTCAAGTTGGAACTGAATGATCTTCTTTGCGTGAAACTGCATATCTAAAATTAACAGCAGAACTAGTGCAAAGCCATTTAAACCTATCGTAGTGACCTTGCTAGCGGGGTTCTCATATCCTAAGTTCAGGTTTTGAATCGTACCAATGAGAGCATGAGCACAATGGATAACGCTCCCGTATATGATAGGCCTAAATTCCTCAATCCCTTTGGTGGTTGTAAATCCGTTCTGATGAATAATTTTCATCTGTTTGAGGATCGTGGCCTTGCCAGACTCTTTGGAACCTATGATTTTCAAACAATCATTATGCAACATTCTGCAGTTAGTTACTGGAGAGCGTAGGAGGTCAGATTCGCACCAAGTAAGAGGATCTTGTATTGTTTTTTCAACTTCTGGCCGTCTCTATCTAGTCGCAGCTCGATAGCGTATGATTGGAGATCTTCAAGTTGCCTGTTTATATCATCTGCCCAAGCTTGCTGTTGATGTCGCTGGAACTTAGAGACATAATTTCCCATTGTTGGAGTCACTGGCACCGGAAACAGTGGTATATAACGTATAATGTTCAATGTCTGCAGTAACCTCTGTGAGATGCAATTGGCGGGGTCAAGCTTGGATTGGTTCACATGATTCGCTACTGTTGTGAACTCTACTAGTGCCTAGCTATGACACTTAGGTTCGCTTCTTCTCCGACTGGATGGTTCCCATCAGGATGGCCTCAGGGGTGCACTACTTAATTATTTTATCGTCCTAAGGCTTGCACTTCGAAGAACGGCTTGAGCTGACTGCTTTGGTTGCTCTGTAGGAAACATCCATTCCGATACTCTACTATGTCGAAAATATCTGGGACACTAACCGTGTCGCTTCAGTTGCACTTGCTAACAATTGGACTAATACAAAGATACCAGTAATGATCCTGATCCACAATTAGGCTAGTAAGGCCATGTACGAGGGTCAATGTAGACCTTACGTTAAAGCGTCCCTGCATATGAAGAAGCCACGAGAAAAGTTCAGGCTTGGGAGCAAAATTAAAATTATCCTTGGTATAGGAGTGACTGAAGGAAGGCGTATCCTTCGTTTGTCTTGTTGCTTATTCATATTTGAAGAACGAAACGCCGCCTGAATGACCAGAACCTTTGCACCGCATCTTTCGAAAACTGAAGGACGCGCATTAATTTATCTCTCGTAGTACGTACACTATTTTAACCAAGATCCCGGTTATGGATGACTATGAGAAGAGAGTGATGTTGAACGTTGAGAGAGGTTGCATGTTGTACGTTGAGAGGGGTTGCATGTTGTACGTTGAGAGGGCTACTCTCCAAACAAGTGTATTCAACGAGCCCGCAAGAAATAGGAATAGACGTAGCGAAGGACGACGAGTTTATTGTTTGAAGTTAGTGACAATTATGTGCACGGCGGCAAAATGTCAAGGATACTGAAAGAGCGTCTGTTGGCCCATTTTGTCCTTTCATCCTTGCGAGGAAAAGGATCTGGAGTCTGAAGTCGTTTGAGGCTTGAAGCTTATTCCCTCCATGGTCGCAGTGATTCAGAGGAGATCAATCAAAGCAGGCAGAGTCAACCTCCAGGGACAATGGCGTCTTACACTCTCAAACTTTCATGCATTTGTTCCCAAAACAATGGAGGGTTTTGTATAGATTGCGATGATAGCATTAACTAATTCCAACCAGAGAAAACAATACAGAAATCTACACAGACAGAGATGAACGATGAATGGGATGTGCGGAGATTGGGATATACGATAACATCATAAACACACACAGACAACAGAATATTAGGAGAGAAAAAAACAATAAGAAAAGATGAGGATGAGAGGAGATGTGCGATCCTGTGAATACATGCTATTGATAGAAGGAAAAAGAGGAAGACAAAAGAGATATCGAAGAGCACGAGAGGATAGAACATCCGGCGCGTACTTAGCCCAACGCAAAACTCAAGGTGCTTGCAGTCATCGTCATCATCTGTGTTCCAGGAGAAGAACCAGTGGTGGCAGCGGCACCAGAGGAGTCCATGTGAGCGTGTGGATATTCGGAGTCAGTCATCATGGACATGCCGTACTGCTGATCAAACTTCTCATGTTCACGACTATGCTGTTGCTGCTGGTAGTAAGCGTGCTGATCCTGAGACTGGAATGGAGCGTGCTGATCCTGATTACCAGGCCATTCGAACGTCTGTCCTCTATCAAGGCTCATGGAATCGGAACCAGGCGGCGCTTGCTGTGGTTGTCGTTGATGAAGGTGACTAGCACCCTCGTCGGGCGGAACGCTGGCCAACAACCTATCCCAATCAAACATCATCCCCATCGAGACTGTATCACTAGTACCAGAACCATCTTCAGCAGCGGTATTTCCACCGCTAGCACATGGACCACCAGGCATCATCGGCCATGTGTATTGCGACTGGTGCTGAAGCTCAGGGTTGTGATGAGAGGTAAAATGAGGTTGCTCCGGCGCTTGCGACTGCTGTTGAATGAAATGTTGACCGTTTGCTTGCTGCATGGTATTGGAAGAGTCAGGTATAAATCCAAGGAACCAATCTCGCCTTCTACCAACATCGATTGGTGTCCCCTTCACACCACCTCTCCGTAATCCCCCACCTCGCTCAAGGAGTGACATATCTCCCAACGGTGAACTAGACTCTCCATAAGCTGGGTCGATGTCTCTACTTGCAGGGTTTGAAGGAGCTGAGGACGAGGAAGCTGGTATGGGCTCTGCAAACGGGTCGGGGGTAGGACTCCTACGTGATGGTTGGCCGTACGTCTCCTCTGAGAAGGCGCACATATCACTAGCACTTATATGACCGGGATTGGAAAGAGAAGAGGGTGAATGAGGAAGGATAGGAGGCTGAGCACCGGCAGGGGAAGTGAAATTTGACGAGGTAGGAGAAGTAGGGCTGGGAGGTGGAGTAGGGTTGGTAAAAACGGAGATGGAGAACGTATGTGTATAAGATAACGACGATGAAGCCCGAGAAGCTTCCACGGGCGACCCTGATTTGGACTTCATCCCTTCCTGGTTGGCCTTCAGATGCGAATCATCGCTCGAATCCATCTCAAGTTCCCAAGACTCAATCTTCCATTCTTCACCCTCATATTCTGCAGTTCCTTTATCACCTCCCCCACTATGATCGCAGTCGTCGTCGTCGTCGTCATCCGAATCTGACGACGAGGTTGCTTCCTCTTCTTCCAT
The DNA here is from genome assembly GCA_900068985.1 of Pterula multifida. Lineage (NCBI taxonomy): Eukaryota > Fungi > Basidiomycota > Agaricomycetes > Agaricales > Pterulaceae > Pterula > Pterula multifida. The sequence goes on from CEMT01385669.1 coordinate 23,021, forward strand.
CCAGTCGTCAAAGTTGTCCGGATCGATAAGGTACCAAGGAATCACGCTCGATCCTCCACGACCGACTTCGAATTCAGGTGGTTGCTGCTCGAAGAGTGCCCGGATCGTGGTTTCTTTGTACGCCTTCATCCTACCAAGACGACGTATCGGCATCAGACAGCGCCTTGATGAAGAGTCAAGGAAGAAGAAACTTACACCTCGGATATCCGACTCCTACAGGTCACCTTCCAGATTCCACACTCTCTCTCCTCTGGGCTTACGATCCTTCCATTGGTATTAGCGATCCCTCGAAACCGCTTTCTCCCTGGACTAGGAGGACGCGGATGTTCATCCGGGGGTGAAGGCGCGATATAGCTGCACATAGCCAAAGGTGAGGCTACACGCGGTGCCCACGGTACTGAGTACGGGTACCATAGCCACGAAGAGTACGAGCGGTGGCATGAAGGAGGAGTTGAGGGGACGGAAGGAGGATCAATTGGAATCGAGGATGGCACAGAAGAAGAGGCAGTCGATACGTCGCTGGGCGGAGAAGCTGACTCGATGAAAAATTCCTCGACAGCAGCCATATCCTGCTGCTGATCAATGCTTGAGAGGGAATTGTTTCCCGGAGTATCTGTCCGGCAAGGCTCGCTGGGGTCTACATCCTGGATATCTGCGTTCCGGTCGTAAGCTTGTTCTTCGTCTGGGTCTCCCTCTGCATCAGCGTCGGAGGAGTCAAGGATAGGAGTATTGCTTGCAGTATGAGGATAGGTGCAGGTGTCGGAAGACGACGACGACGGTTTCTGCTAGAAAAAATAGTAGAAGCATACACCCAGCCAGCTTGAAAAACGAAACGTACCTCTTGCTCGCCAGCGCTCACAACTGATTCGGCATAAACAGATCCGGAGCCCAGAACGTTCTCCTGCAGTTCAACAGCAGACCCGTCTGAAACAGGTGAAACAAGATCGAGCTTGAACTCAACATCAGGACTGATACCATCAACGGCATGATGTCCGTGCGACGCGGCCTCCCCTTCGCCGATTAACACCGTGTTCATTGGTTCCTCGCCAGGAGCTGAGGACACAACATCATCGACGGATATCCCAGAGCTAGTGTCACCACTTTCGTGACTCGCATTATCAGAGGGCGGCGATGGACAAGGAGGAGAAGGCAGATCGACTCTCCATCCCCAGCACCACCCGTACTCCAACCGCATAGGCACAGGAATGGGAATGCGCCTTCCACACTCTTGCTGCAGTTTAGCTCGTGCGTCGGCCAATATCTCATGGGCTGCAGCGAGAGCCGGGGTAGGTGGAGGATGCTGGTAGAACGGAGTACTGGGTATAGGTGATGGTAGCGATTGAGCATATATTGGTGGAGGAACTTGAGCGGAATCGTGTGGAGAGAAGTAGCCTGTTTGGATGGTGTCGTAGAATGTCTGTGGGGGAGGTGAAGGACTGGGCTGTGGAGAGAATGGAACTGCATCGCCACGATCTTGGGAAGGTGTTGAACAGCGTTGGACGGAGCTCGAGTTCGCGAGAGGGTACGACCCTGGGCCGATTAAATCAGCGCTTTGGATTGGTGGAACCGTCGGTGTAGGTGTTCGGATGAGAGGAGACGGTGTAGGAGGGCGAGGTGGGATAGAACGAGGAGGTATAGTGACGGAGAGGATATGGGCCGGAGTGAGGGGGGTGTCATTCGACTCTGTGACAGGACGGTTCTCGACCCCAGCATCATCTAGAGATACGACTTCCTTTTCCTTTCCTTTCCACCTTTTTGGTGATGGGCATCTGGAGAGTGAGGTTGGTGATAGTGGAACAGGGTTTACGCCAATCGGTGATGAAGGCCTTTCGGGATCGGGAGATTGGGCAGGAGATGGAGGGCCGGAAGGAGTAGGGGTTCGAGAAGTTGGATGCAGGATATTATTTTCCTTGTCTTCGCTGGGAGAAAACGGTATTGGATCGTCTTGAGTCGAGGAGTTGGACTCCGATTCAAAAGGACGAGAGGATAAAGTAGTGGCGACGGTGGCCACTGGGGAATCGGGATTTGAAGAGATATTAGCATGGGGTAGTTCCTAATGAATAGTGAGATGAATGCATTGAGGCACGAGGCAAAATGGGCTTACAGCGGTGGTATCAGTAGCTTGCTGCAAGTCCTGTGGAGACTAATAAGCAGGCTTGTCATAATAAGAGAGTGAAGAGAGAGCTTACTATGGGTGGTATATCATCGTCAGTCGCTATCGAGGACTGTGATGACGGTGGAGGGGTCAGTGGCGACAGAGGTGTCAGCTCCTTTTCTTCTATCGTTAGAGACTGCGGCGAGGATGGCGGAGGGGTCAGGGTCAGGGTAAGAGAGGGGTTGACTTTCCCCTTGAGTCTTTGACTGGATCTCGTCTGGTCTCTCCTCAATTGAGCCACGATCACGCTCTTCCTTGTTGGACCAGGAGGTGAGATAGCTCGCAAGCCGTTGTTCTGTTTGCTGAAGCTTGAACGGAGTCGCCGTGGACTTGGTGGCGAAGGTTGCTGAGAGGAAGTAGTTACAGGCGGTGAAGTGGAGGAAGGTGGTGAGGAAGAAGAGGTCGACGACGTTGATGATGACTTGGAGGTACGACTGCGCTGATTCTTTCGAGAGCTGGTTCTCCTAGGAAGTGTTGGTCTTGCTTCAGAAGTAGGCTGAGAATCTGAAGTGGTGAGGGTCTTCGCTATCCTTGTGCTCGATCTGGTCGCTCTCTTCATCGGTGGTCTCGACGGCGATGATGATGATGATGATGACGAAGACGCCTCGAGGTTGGGACTTTCCGAAGGTGCCACTGAGGTTGTCACCGTCGTTGTACCCTTCGCCGTTGCTGTCTTCTTTGACTTTCGCGCGGAAATGGGGTGTGGCGGCGGTTCATTGGACGTCTAATAGCATAAAAGTGCAAAGATAAGTGAGTACGACAGACTTATTCGTGGATCATCTGAGGTGACTCACGGAGATCTTGGGTCTCTTTGGATCCCTCTCCTTCACGTTTTGCGCAGTAAGGGTGTTAGCAGCATCGTCCTCGATGCGCTGCTCCAAATCTTCCCTGCGCCTCTTAAGCCGGGATGATCTTCTCGGGTGTTGTTCTTCCTGCGGCTTCATGTAACCCTGGAAGTGATTACGGTTACAACAATTGGAATAAGAACGTGATACTGATGGTGATGATGAGGACAGGTAAGTATAAGCGTATGTGTGGCTGTCGAGAAGACGCGACAGGAGCTGTGGTAAAAAGGTGACCGCGGCGGTAAGTCTAAGGGGGAGTGACAAAAAAGAAGGGACAGGTTTCTATTTTGCCCTGCGACCCCCCGTTGTCATTTCGTGGCACTGCCTCTTACACAGCTTTCCTGTTCCCACGCCACTCCTTTTGTTCCACTCACCTGACTTTGTTGGGTCACGAGTCTCCTATTGTTCAACCGGATGGCCGAGGCTCTCTGACTCTCCCTTTGTGTACCAGCAGCACTCAGACCTTCAAGCATCCGCAGGAATCCCCTAAAAGTCAGTGAGAAGTATAAGCATCGTAACGTCACTACTAGTACCCAGCTTGGTCAGATCGTGTTCCAAGTCAATCACTGTTCCCTATTCAATCAATCCCAAATGTAAACGATTCCCGACCTTACTATACATCGTGCCGTCTTCATTTCCCCATTCGTTTACCCTTGAGTTTCAAAATAAATCAGTTACTCCCACACGGCTCCGTTATACGCTCCCTATCAGTTCTCATCTGTATCCATCTGGCTTATTAACCTTCTGGGACCTGAGAAATGATAGCCTTGGCTGGCTGTCAAAGATTTTCGTGTTCTCCAAACCTGACAGTAGTCATTCAAAAAGATCATATACATCGGATTGATCTATCGCTAACTCAAACCCTAACCTGGACGGTGATAAGGTTGCGTGGGAAGATGGTCTAACAAATTTGGTGGACAAAGTTAGATTGCTTGCCTCGTTGGACGAGGTAGCGCTCTCCATAGGTTTAAATAGGGGTCTAGAATGTAATCAGAGACATTCCTGTCTTAATAAAGTTGAAACTGGATACACTGAACTTTGGCTATTTTGTCGGCAACTACAGTAGTACACCAAGTCTAATTGGCGAACACTCCCACTAAACGCATCCCCTGGCTTGCACATCGAACTTACTATGTGTTTTAGGAATAAGCAGCAGGATGTAATTATCAATCCAATTACTGGTATCATGATCCCTGTCCTCGCACTAACGCCAGGCAAGATACTTACAGGCAAGTTGAAAGACCTTAAAGATCTTTTTTTCTCTACACGAAACGTAATACCAAACAACTGGTTTCGTCAACATATAGGCACCCATTCCTTATTATAATGTCGAACAAATGAGTAGACCTCATACCAAGTACATCATCGCCCCATAATAATAATAGAGTTACCCTCGAAATCGAAGCGCCTCCATTCAGTTGTAGAAGGTCACCATGACGATGTTAAGGTTCCTTATCCATCGTGTGTGTATTCAACGCATTTCAACTTGCCTCTTAGTATCGATCATGAATTGAAACAAGAGAAATATATTTTATCCATCTTATGTCGTTAAGCTGTCGACACGTTGGTTCTCCTCCTGGTAGCCTTCATTATGATCCGTGATGCCCCTAATGGGAATGGGTAAGGAAGTGGGGTACAGTGGGATGATAACCACTCTCGTACCAACGCCAATACGAAAGTCAGAGAGTTTTGTCTACAAGTCACGGTGACTGAACCATTTCTTCCCACGTGGATACATATCAACTCCATCGATTCCTGATGCTATGACGTCTCATAGGCTTCATAACCATGGCACCGCCACACGAGAACAATCAAGTTCCTCTGAAATCGAAATGCCCTAATCCCTTGTCCATCTTCATCTCCTTGTAGAAGACCACCATGACAATCTTGTCCAAACCTCTATTGCGCGTTATTTCCTCACTTCAATTATGTTTCCTTATTCTCTCTTGCTTGTTTGTCAATGAGTCCTATGCGCAGACCACAGTTCGAAGGAGAAGATCTAATACGAGTAGGATTATCGCAGGAATCGTAGTTGGTGAGTTTTTATAGTTTATTTCCACAAGAGAGATGCTATGCACATCTTTCTTTTGGTTTTATTTTCAAGCTGTTCTTACTCAAGCTTCAAGCTGTCGCAGCATTGATTTTCCTCTTGGTCGTGACGAGCGTGATTATGAGACGCCGTCGCCGCGGTACTGGCACTATATTGCCGTTACAATTTGCTCCAGGCAGGAATACCTATGGAAATGGAGTACCTGGGCAACACCAGGGATATCCTCAGCGCCCATTTACGGGCACTGGTCAACAGAATCCTGGGAACAATCGTGACAATACCGGTGCTGCGGCTTATGCGCAGGACGCACCACCTCCGTACGAGAAGGTATGCTAATCCAACGTCTTATTTACTTATTCACATGTGTTTTTCCAGCCCGGAGACTACCAGAAGCCAGGGCAGGGCCCAGCGGAAGGGCCGAAGTTCGCACCAGTAAGTTTGTACATCCTGATTCTAGTCAGCATGGTCTTACTGGATTTTGTGCTAGCCTCCAGGCGTTCCTCCTTTGGCACATACAGCAGGAGATCATCATGCTGTAAGCTCGGTCTTTCATAGTCCTCCCGTTACAGGCTTACGTACTCACTCTTGTAAATCTCATCAGCAGTTTCGACCGGCACAATAAGGAATTTCTGCGTGTACTCATCGTATCAAATGTCGCTTCGAACCGACTCTGTATAGAAACCTGCTAACTATTGTGCTCATTAATGTTCTGCTGTGAACAGATTTTTTTTTTGATGTACGTTTATAATTTACTTACTGTATGGACTATCTATCAGCGTATGTAGATCATTATGTCAACTCATTGTTTGTGGTCACCTGTGAAAACGTAGTCCATCAACACCTGGAACATTACGGTACTGGTGCTGCCCAGCCTGCCGTGCCGTACTGATTGCGTACCAACCTGGCCGTGTCTCAATCGATCGAAATTCCCATCTGAGTCACACTTCCATCTTCCGCAGTACTTGTTTCCGAGTGCCTGTGAATTGATGATACACTCCGTATTACGGTGTCTTTTAATACTGATCTGTTGAGAGCCTAAATCAGTGGAGGAGTCATTGAGAATGCCTACTCATCAAACGTATAAATATGTCTCTGTTTGTACGAGTTGTCGATAGTGCCATGTTGCAAATCACCACGAATAGCCCTCTACGAATTGCCATCATCGGTGGGGGTCCAGGTGGCCTCACCCTTGCTCGTCTCCTCCAAATGAATACTACACCTGCCGAACTTACTGTAACTGTCTATGAAAGCGATCCATCTCCGACTTCAAGGACTCAAGGAGGATCTCTAGATCTTCACCCAGAAACGGGACAATACGCTCTCAGTAGAGCTGGGTTGCTTGCAGAGTTTCAGAAGTTTGCGAGGGTGGAAGGAGGAGAAATGAGAGTCTATGATGGGATGAACGGGAAAATCAGGTTTGTTCTCTCTGGGGGTCCGGGCGGTGATGTGAATGATAGGCCAGAAATCGATAGGTTTGTTTAGGCTCACAGCCTCTTTTACCCCAGACAGAGAGTAGAACTGATTGTCGCGCTACGTAGAATTGACCTGAGGAGCATACTCCTTTCTTCTGTGGACCCAACCTCCATCAAATGGAACCATCGTCTCGCCTCGATCTCATCCCCATCCCCTCCCTATACCATGCACTTCAGCTCCCCACAGAACCAAACCGCTGAAGCAGACATTGTCATTGGCGCAGATGGTGCTTTTTCCAAGATTCGATCCCTTCTTACCCCTACCAAACCACAATACACTGGCATATCCATGTTTGACCTCGCAATACATTCTATCGACTCATCTCACCCTGAGTTGTCTACACTTACGGGACATGGGCTGTCGTTCTTCTTAGGTGGATATAAAGGCATTATGGCACAGAGAAATGCCAGGGGCGTGGTTCGAGTTTACGCATCACTGCGAGTAGAAGACGAGGGTTGGATCACGGGAGAGGAGTTTAGAGGCCTAGACGGGGAGAATTTGAAGAAGATGATAGCGGCTGAATTTGAGGATTACGATGAGGCTGTGGTGGACTTCATTCGAGCGGCTGATCCAAAGAACATGTGCGTTGTAGAGTCTGATTCTTCGCTTCTTCTCATGTCACTCATTGGTGATTGAATTTTTTCCAGTGCTCTCAGACAAATTCATGCAATCCCAACGGACAAGTATACATTTGACTCTAAACCAGGACTCACGCTCTTGGGAGACGCAGCACATGTCATGTCTCCTTTTGCTGGAGAAGGCGTTAATCTCGCTATGGCAGATGCAGCTGATCTCGCCGATGCAATTTCTTCATACCTCAGCACTAGTGAGTGGTTTCTCATTATTTAATTCGTTCAATAAATATATCTAAGCTCAACATGATATACTCACGTAGACCCAAATGGATGTACGGCGAATGACCCAGAGCTAGCTCGTGTCCTGGAGTCATACAAAGTGAAAATTTTCCAACGTGCGAAAGAAGCTGGAGAGGAAAGCGCAAGTAATTTGGAGTTGGTGTATGGAGAAAATGCACTGGAGAGGTTCACAGGTCGATTGAAGGTGTTGGAGGAGATGATACGGGCAGCAAATTCATAATAAATAGTGGTACAAAGCCATTGCAACAAAACTAGTGGAGGGCGCTTGCTAATATCAGCAGATTCGCCGCACAAGCGAGAATTAAGAGCAAGACTAAGACAGTGTGCAAATAAAGCTACGAGTTTTAATGATTTTCAAGTATGCCAACTTGAGGGTGAGTCCTGGATATGCAATATATCATCCAGTAAATTAAGTATCTCAGTTTATACCAAGCTATTTGAAGGAAGAGAGTCGTGGTTTCAATCAAAAAACAATCCTCCGTTGATGCTCAGCTGAGGTTATCATCAACATCACGAAGATCCATTGCAGGATGAACTCACTGTTTGACCTATTTGAGTGCATGGCCTTCAAGTGTCAGGGCACTTTACAAGACTCAGAGGAAGCAAGATCAGCACTCACTGGTGACAAAACCTCATTCATTGCTCGCGAGATACGACACCAAACCGGCGACATCCCGTGGATAGGTATATCTACCGAGCGGGGAGCGAGTGATACCCTAAATCCGTTCAGTCCCATCAAGACCACAAGGACGAGTGGAAGGACGTGTAAATATGACACAAGGTAAAAGAATGCTCACTAATTGCAGGAAGTCACCTTTATTAGGACAAAGAGGGGCGATGGTAGCGATTCATCAGCTACACAAGATTTTGAGAAGTTTCCTTGACGGGATTGTGGGCTATACATACTCGCGCTCTACTTTCTATGATCTCCTCCCCGTCAAAATCACTGCTCGGCTATTTCTGGGCAGGTACCCAGCATCGCCCCTATATCCAGCCCAAGAGCAACAAGAGAAGAGAAGTCTAGCTCATGAGGAGGCCAAGATGCAGAGAATCCAAATGATTATGGGGGATACCAAGCATTCACATAATCAGACAAGAATATACCAAGCACTACCATACCAGTGGAGCCAATGTAAGTCACTGCATTGTTGAGCATGTAAAGACGCCTGTATCCCGCGTTTCACGATGTAGTAACCGATCACTGATACAAATTCTACAACAGTGAACTTCTAACAATACTAGTGGATGGACAGCCATTGGGATCCGTTGACGGTCAGCACAGACGAGTTGTAACCAACCATTGTCTTGGCTTTTGTGGCTCCAGTGCTGATGCTGAGCAGATGGCTATCAAGGCCAGGGATCACAAGGATCAACTTGTCCCTGACTGCTTTGATCCGAACAAAAGGCTGCACGTCTCATTCCTCCGTTCTAACTTATAACACACTTGTTCACGGCCAGTCATTTTTCCTCATAATGCTTTCTTCACGCTCTTTACCATATATTTTACCTTCAATACTAAGCGCCTGGACTGTAGTGGCCGCTCTCATCCTTGACACTACCTTTCCTGACAATGCACCGGCTGTCAACCTTCACAATGTCGTGACGGATAATTACTTCGGTATTTCTTTTGAGCTTAGTTCTTTCCACACTCTATGTGAGTTTATATACTTCACCAAACTCTTTACCTCAATGTGGAAATGAACATCAACGTAGGGGGCAACACTACCGACTCGACACCTCATGCACTGCTAAACTATCTCTCCAACCTGAACTTACGTCAACGAAGCCCGCTTCGCATCCGAATTGGTGGCAATGGCATGGACGGTTCAACATACGACCCAAACTTCAAACACCAGATGCTTGAGGTCATTGATGACTCGTACTATAATTCCATCCACGTCAGGTTTGGACCTGTTTTCTTTGACGTCCTGAACTCGGTGGCAGATACAGTGGGAGAGATGGAGTTTATTGTTATGACGAGTATGCAAAATCCAAGTAATGTGGACACGTATCTTCCGCTTGTGAAAGATGCAAAGAGGATTCTGGGTAGTCGGTTGGATGCCGTTATTGTTGGCAATGTGAGTGCTTTCCTAATGGCTTGATCATTCTCACCGTATCCAAAATTTCCTTTAGGAACCCGATCTGTACGCCGGGCATCACGTTAGGGATGGCTACTGGCTTCCCGACTACGTGCGTTCCCTTCATGCGACATTCTGCATTCCTCAATCTTATCAATCCCGTTTCCTTATCTCTAGGTCCCTGAGATCGGAGAAGTCATCAACCAATTCAAGGATGCGGATCTAATGACTGACGAAGATACATTTGTTGCTGGACCAGGCGTCTGTTGCATGTGGTAAGCAATATATTTCTCGTTCTGCGCGGAATTTGTTTGAAGCCGTTTCGGACTGAGTCATTTGTAGGAGCCTGGATGAAGTTTTCGATGCCGGGCTAGACAGATACCCATATAAATACTATACCGCTCAACATTACCCTAATCATGCATGTGACGGATACAACGAGAAGAATACTAACCTCACTTATTATAGACAACATTCAAACGGTAAGCTCCTGGTGAAACTGCTCTTTCGTATGCGTTCTCATCGTCAGTAACTGTTTTTCCAGTCCGGGAATATATCACCTGGGAGCAAAGCGCAGTCGATAAGGCAAAGGCAAGAGGTGTTCCAGTATTGCTCACAGAATACAATACCGCCGCTTGTGGAGGGACAAATATCTCTGATACTGTATTGTGTTTCGTTCTCTCGGTCCTAAAGTTCTACAATCTGATTGTATCTCATTCCGTAGTTCACGGCAGCTCTCTGGGCATTAGATGTGGCCCTGCAAGCTGCCGCTACGAACTACTCTGCTGCATACTTGCACACTAGGTAGAGTGATCCTTTTCTATTTACATCACTGCCGACTTGTGTTAAATCGACATCGCTCTCCTTGTTTGTCAGAGAGTATAGTATCCTCTACAACCTCTTCGATCCACCTACCCCTGAAACCTCGTATAAACCAAATTGGCGCACTGGCTCGCCTTACTACGCTGGTCTCGTTCTCTCTGAAATATTCTCCCAGCATGGTTCCGTTGTTGTTGATCTCTCGAACTCTACCAAAATTCATCCTTCATCCTCTTCTTCTCCGAAGTTCCGGATAGATGAAACAGCTATCTACGCCATCTACGACAACGGAAAGAAGGGCAAGCTCGTCTTGATAAACTACTCTGGTGGCGGAAAGGACAAGGAACCCATCACTTTTAGGGTCCCATCCTCAACCTCTTCATCCTCCAAGGCCTTCGCATACCGTGTTCTCTCGGCGCCATCTGCTACTTCTCGTTCACCTAACTCGACAGACCTTGAGCACGGCACTGACTCACCTATCAAATGGGCTGGTCAATTCGTTGGCGAAAATGGAGAGCTACTAGGCGAGCAAGTTACAGAAGAGATTGGCTCGTGTGAAAACTCTGGTAATGAGTGTATGGTGGAGATTAAGGTGCCTAGCCCGGGCGCTGTATTGGTTCTGTACGACCCAGAAAGAGATGACGTTTTCTTCGAGGGTAATTCGACGGTCGTAGGCTATGCTAGTGTGTATCATTCACCAGAGAGTGCTGCTGTGGGCTTAAGATGGTGTGCTTTTGGCGTTGCCTTCACGTTTGGGATGGTGTCATTGGTGATGAGGGTGTAGGTCAGACTGTATTCTATGACGGACTTGTTTGGTACCCTTTGTTATACGGTCAGCAACTGGTTTTCCTGGTCAATGGGGAAATCTAGATTCTATGCAGTAGTGTATGCGCACATAGGCGCCGTAGGTCTACTAAGGCAACTGAAAGAGCCGGTGATGATTATGGCTAGGAATGATCTGTCGATATTGAATAAGGGTGGCCTGGCTATTTATCGATGGTGCCTTTGTTGGGAGCTATCTATATATCGTGTTTCTGCATTTTTGTTCTTTAGACTAGGCTTGGTGTTTCCGGGGGCGCGCCTCGCTTCGAGGCATTTTATGCAGCCGATGGTGTCCTTCCTTTGTTCGCCGTCAAAAGTTTGGCTTAGCAGACATTGTAATACCTCCGTCCATTTTCGGTCGGCTCTCTTCAGAGATATAATCATCAGACTATTTCTTTCCGCTACCTGATTCCTCCTCCAGTCCACGTCGCCTCTTCTCTTTCTCCAGCTTTAAATCCCCTTGGGCAGGTTCTCTCCGCAGATAGACTCACCGCGTCGTAAATTGCTGCAATATAAAAGATGAGAATGCAACTCGACTAAAAGATAGTGACTCGTCGAAATGCGACGATCTGACCTTCCGTCCATTAGGGAATCTGAACGTGAAAAAAATTAGCAATTGTCCACAGCTGAACTACGCAGAAGCGAACTCAATTACCCCAGTCCAATGAATGGGATGGCCTCCTCTCATTTGGACGATGAGACTGGTCTTCACAATGTATAGACCCCACTGAAGTTCTGCCTCTGGTACCAATACTTAGACAAGCAATTGATCATGGTGGAACGTCGCAACAGTTTCTGCTAATTATAACTGGGACATCGTAATAGTTAACAATGTTATTGTCATGGAAACGATTCCTGGCTGGCTTTCTTCAAGCTTGTAATGATCCTTTGGATATGCTCGCAGCATCACCCTAGTTTGAGTCAATAATGCCATTCCCCACAAAATAATATGGTCTCCGAATGTTCATCTCAAACGTGCAAGGTCCAGTAACTATACATCAAATGAACCAGTTCGAGACACCTTTTCTCTTTCTCATTGTGTCCTGTCTTCGAGATCAATGCCCATTGTGACAGGCTTATATTTCTTTTCAGAATTCGTTACGCTTCTCATCCACGCCCAACACTGAGAAAAGCTGTCCATCCTGCACACACGTCTCATTCGCGACGATGCGAGAGTTCTGAATCCTTACACCAGCTTGATGGATGGCAGGGAGGCTCGAACGTACCTCAGTCTTCAAGAATCCATTAGCGTTGGGATGTACAAGTTGTCGTAGCCTTATGGTGTCCTTGTTACAGACTCCTGAAAGTCACATACACCACTAGTGAGACTCGAGAGATTACAGTCTATATATGTGACGTCAAGGTAGCACAGAGTCCTACTCAACAACGATCCGCTTCCAGTAAATCTATTCTTCCATACATATCGCGGCGACCTAGCCTTAATTGGCTACGCAGATTGTTGGCCAGCTCAAAGACACCAACTTAGGACAGCTGTTAAGTTGTTAATTCATGCACTGCACGACAGCTCCCCTCTGTCCACAATACAACATTGCTTGAAGTTCTTTGTGTTGCCTCCATGGGGCACTATTTAAGCCCCTAGAACACAACTTAGCCGTTAACCACCCCACCAATTTGCTCAAATTTCAGCTTCTATCCCCTGTTGTCACAGCTATTCTCCAAACAAAACTAACAACAAAACTTTCTAACACCACAGTCCACAATGGTCAACACTGATCGTTAGTAGTATTAACATATTCTTGCTCTATATTATCACGGTCTCACAGAAATTGAACATTAACTAACACTAACTGGTAGATTGGCAGAACCAGGTCACGGAATACTGTCAGAGGCAGGGTCTCGGAGAACCCACCTATGGAGAAGCTACAAGTCCGACGATGGCAAATTTAGAGTTCCTCTACAGGGTGAGTAGGACTTCGTTTCTGTCATACAAATTGCTAAGCATAGGCTGGCTATCGGACTTAGTTAGTGAGGCTTTCAGTATCGTTGGCGTTGGGAAGTCGGCCTCTCTAGCTAAAGAGCAAGCTGCAATGACTTACCTGAACCTGCTTGAGGAGCTTCCTAACAAGACCAAAAAGTTACTTAATACAGAGGCAGGAATACAGCGCCATATTTCATAGGGTCGTTCTATTTTTTTTTGAAATAGTATTTGAGTTCCCCACGACTCTTTGTAGAATTGACGGTAAGAAATTGACACAGAGCTGGTTTCTTTTATTGTGCAGCAGTAATATGTACTATATATATTCATCTGAAAAGCAAAAGCGTGAGGCCCTTGCAGCGTCTCCAGCACGTACCAGTGGAGGCTCCGGACAAATCCGGTCCTCATACTATTGTTTCACTGTGGTCCAACGCGATCTAGATCCTATTGAAAAGGATGTTGGGCTTTGAGAGGATGTGGACTGAGCATACGACTGTGAATTACGAGATACAACTTCAATATTCTTGCACAGAAATTTCATTGAATCCATTAACAGTACGACACGTACGAGAAGGCCTTTCTACCAGAATATTCTCCTTGACTGTATCTCCCCGGTTTTGCGGATCGCTGCGACTGATATAATCATATCATAGATAGGCCTCTGATGTCGGAGCTAGTATGTTTCGAATTGAAATATTTGTGCCATGATCATGACATACTACCGCTGATCACTCGAATTAGAATGACCAAGAATGTTTGCTATCTCGGCACTCAGCATTGCGTGCCCATCGGCCGAGCTGTTTGTCTCCTCCAGAGGTGCTACGTTCTGGAAAAGGCCTGCTTGAACTGCAATCAGTCATTCGTGATCAGCCATGATGATATTACGGGGATAGAGTAGTAGTTTAGATCACCATGTTTGGTGGCCAACTTCAACACGGTTCGCATGGTCGCTTCAGCGTGCCTGTTCAAAGCTTACGAGTGAGCGTGATTCTAAGTCTGTTTAACCTGACCTGAGATATAAAAATTACTCATCGCATTTGACTCTGGCAATTGATTAGAGTCACCTGACTGGAATATTATTATTCAGGATTTATGTTTGTTCCACGTGCAGCCAGGAACATCTGGTGTTATTCCGAGGACAACGACGGTGCAGCCAGTTACAGAGCTCAACGGCATAGTCGACGTTTGTTGACACAGATGTCTGATTCTTGTTGTCCTCAATTTTGATCCACTTCCTCCTTAATTCGACTTGTTGTCTCAATCACACCAAAACACCAAACAGCGGCTCTCCAGCGGCTATCTCGTTTCCTTTCTTTACTACATACTTCCTGGTTATATCACTTTTCACCCACGCCCTCCTTTCTTCCCGGACCTACTTGCCACGCTGCCCAGTAACGCCAATACTTGCGGTTCTTTCGGACTCGCGAGCGAGATACCTGGCTAGACAAACGATTCAACAAGCAACCTGAATGGATTTAGCTGCCGGAATTCAGGTTCGTCCTGCTGCGAGACCGATTCAGAATTGCGCCCAATGTGAGTAACTTGTAGYCTGGTGCYGATTTGTGAAGGTCTAAAAGCTGTCGTGACTCAGGCAGAAAGAGAAAGATCAAATGTATGTTTTGATTCTGGGTATTACTACACCATGGACCTCGTTTATGACATCCCCTAATTCGACCTACAAGGTAACAAGACTTATCCGTGCGCGCCTTGTCTGCTCAGAGGAGAAGGAGATCTCTGCAGAGAAGTTGAGAAGAGCGCCGTCACAAGGTGAATGGCTCAAGTTCTCCCTTTCTCTCGCTGCGTTTGGTCTTATTCCATTCCATCCCACAGTAAACCGCTACCCGAATCAACAACACTAGACGCTGTTCTAGCACGATTGTCATCTCTCGAAGACATCGTACAAAAACTCGTCGGACTGGTACCTAACGCAAGCACCTTGATTTCACCACCCCCAACACCCTCAGCTCCAGCAGGAGTAGGCAAAGGAGGCGCTAATGGCGCTTCTACGGGTAAAGCCGGCGCAGCCGATAAAGCCAAGTCGTCTATGCGATCATCGTTTGGATCCACTACTAAGGAGGAGGAAGTCGCTATGATGCTGGAGGTACGCTTGTCATTCTAATTTTCTGCTTTTTTAACCATCTTTACTATAGGACTTTGCGATGGCGAATCGAGTCAACAGAGCCCGAGCTGCTCATGAAATCGAGCAAGACGACGCTATGGCATCTTCTTCACCACCGTACGCAGATCGTGTTCCGCTTACTCTTCCCGGAGGATCAGGACTCGGTGTTGGCTTAGGTGTAGACGAGTGTGGGAATGAGGTTACGACGAATTTTGATACTCATCCGCTGGGGATGGTAGTCGACTCTAGTGTGAATATTTGGATGAGAGTCATCCAGTTCGTGCCTAGCGAGGACAGATGCAGAGCTCTAATGGATTATTATGTGTGCTACTCTTCATCATTTCGCTCTCCTATTAACTGACCTGCTATTTTTGGGTTTAGTTTTCACGGTTAGACTGGTACTCTAGAGTCAGCATTTTCCCGCTTCTACCCCCATATCTTTCGAGTGCTTATTCTCTTCTCTGACAGGTCCTTCATTCCCCCACGTTTCAGCAAAAAAGTGACATGCTTCTCGATTACCTCAACTCACTACGTTCCCTCAAGTCTTCACCACATCAGCCCCAAATAACATACGATCC
The DNA here is from genome assembly GCA_900068985.1 of Pterula multifida. NCBI lineage: Eukaryota > Fungi > Basidiomycota > Agaricomycetes > Agaricales > Pterulaceae > Pterula > Pterula multifida. The sequence continues at coordinate 38,771 of CEMT01385669.1, forward strand.
AACTATACCACCACCAAATTTGAGCATCTCATTCATCACGCTCTTCATCATGGTCCTCAGCCTCTCCTTCCACCTTATCGAATCCCAGTTGTGTGAGAGATTGGGCTATACGATGGAGGAGTCGGCTATCGCTGCAAAGCGGTTATACGCTGCTGTCCAGGTAAGCCTAGGCATCCTTCGACTATTCAATTAAGCGCTGATGACGCTTTCGGGGGATTTTTTTGTTGTAGACATGCTTATATCATCAAGACTTCTTGGCGAACCACTCGTTAGAGCACCTGCAAACTATCATGTTCGTGGTTTCGCGTTTCCGTATCGCCTTTCGCCACTAACGCGTTCTGTCTTATTCCTCTTACAGTCTTATGGGGATATACCAGCAAAACCTAGATGAAGCCGAGCAAGTCTCTTATCTCCATGATCGGCGGAGATGTTCTGTGCCTGACCCCACTTTTCTGTTAATTCTAGTTCACACTGGGCGTTGTTAGGCTCTGCGATCAAGGTCACACTTTCAAATTTCTCGTCCGTTTCTCGTTGGCTAATTCTCGGCGCATTCACACTCAGATCGCCCAGAATCTAGGGCTTTCAAGATTGGGATCGGAGAACGACGGGAAGCGGTATCCAGAGCACTGGAAGAGTATCGTGAAACGGGAGACGGCGAGACGGATATGGTGGTTCCTTGTGAGTCAGCTATCTTGTTTTTGGGTGTATATCCTGCGCTGACGTCTCTGTTTCCAGATATTCGACGATTGGTCTCATGCAGCGGCTCACAATGGAACATATAGTATCCACCCTACTCAAAACCATACGAGTTTCCCGGCCAATGCGGACGACGCTGATATCGTCGACGGAAAGAAATTGGAGTCTAAGCCCATGATGGAATATACAGTTAGTATATCGTTCTTTTATTCGCTATCCTTTCGACTTTGTCCCTGTTCATGCTTTCATCACGGCTATGAACTGATCATAATGTTCAATGATAGGAAATGACGTTTTTCCTCTGCCGACTCCGTTTCGTCACCTATTATCGGGAGATCGTCGATCACATGAACGTACCTGTAGCTGGGTACGACTTCGTTCTCGACATGGACAAGAAAATAGCCAAGTCGCTCGAGGAATTCCTCAAAGTCTTCTCGACTGGTGCTACTGCGTCCAATTCACATGCTAAGGACGGGAACAATGAAGAGGATGTGGACGGTCAACGTCCGGGTAAGAAACGGAAGATCGACTGCGTTAGTGCTGTCGAGAGCGCTGGCAAGGTCAAGTCGCGTCGTGGTGCCGTTGGAGGGAAGGATGACCAGGTGGGCGGCGGCGTTAAGAGTTTGGAGCGGACCCTTATGCTGATAACGGGTGAAACGAGGCGGTTGAGATTACACCGGCCTTATTTGTTCAAGGGATACAAGGATCAGAAATTCGTGAGTCGTCTCTCTCTTCTTCCCATGCTTTCTACCTTTTGTTTTGGTTTCGTTCTGAAGTAGTATATACGTAGGCTAAGTCGCGAGAACAATGCGTCGAGTCCGCCAGGGCTATAGTCAAACTCCTCAAATCCGACAGTGAACAATCTGGGATCTTGTTGAAGTGGTGGATCGTCCTTTTCTACGGGTTCGCTGCAGTACGTTCCTCTTCCAGCGCTCGGAACCTTTCTCCACCCTCCATTGTTTACAAGGAGTTTTACCCATTCTCATTGTTTAGGCCGTCGTGCTGTTTATCGATCTCTGTCACCACAAATCGGATGACGGACCTGATCTTGCTAGCAGGAGAGCGGAGCTGCAGGAAGCTTTGAGTTTGTTCAAGTAAGTCTAAATATTGTTGATAGATTAGGCGTATTCGAGTTGAATCCGATCTCTCCAGAACTGCGGAACACGTTTCTGCTGTTTCTCGCAATGCCATTGCGCTCTTGGAAGGTTTAATTAGTATGTCAATCGTTCACTCACGGTGATCCCTATACTGAATATTGATCTGGCTATTCGCTTAGGTGCTGAACCAGAGCTCTCTTCTAAGCCCGTGGTAGTAAGCAACAAGAAGCGAGGAGTTACAGTCGAAACCTCTGAGGACCGCGAAGAAGGTCCGTTTGAGCAGCTCGTGAAAAGGATTATTGTAACCAATCGCTTCGCTCTTCCGTTTACTGTGAGCTAATTCCCTCCATAGGTGGACGCCTCCAAGGTTATGACCAGCCCAAGTCTGTCACAAAAGCACGGCTCTCCACAGACTATACCTTCACCAATCAATTCAACAGCGTCATATTCTCCTGGTGTGACTGGGAACCAGCCTCACTCCCAGCAGCCCCCGAGGGCAGCTATTTCTCAGCAGCATCAATTACACCCTCCGGCTCCACGTTCATCAGCTTCGGTTCCATTCTCGACTAATAAAAGACAAGATTTTGAAGCGAATCTAAACCCAGGACCGAGCCACAATCCTCCTCAGCATGCTCATCATCATTTTGCTTCTCAACCTGTTCAGCACAACCAACTGACTGCATCGCACCAGCAGACCGCTTCTGGCTACGGCATGCAGCATTACGGTTCTGCAGAGCCGTCACCGCAGCAGTGGCAGTTCGACAATCCATTTGGGGCGAGATGGGATCTTAGCCTATTAGGATTCCCATCCTCAGACTCGAGTGGAAATGGGTCAATGGGAGCTGGAAGCATGGGAGGTTCTGGGGCTCCTGTGATGAATAATGGGTCTAATACTGGTGGATTGCAGCTGCCTGACATGAGTGATGCATCAATGGCTGAGCTATCTCAGTTGCTACTTGGATTTGGAGGTGGGTCGATAGTGTAGAGATTCTTAATCTATTGTTGTAGTACTTGGTGTTTTTCGTTGAGTATTGTCCTCGTAACAATGTCACCCCAACCCCTAAATTCACATCTAATCCCAAGTGTTGCACCAGTTAGCATCCCTGAACTCACCACTATCACTCCAACTAATGCTGTGCCGAATCACCAATTACCACCACCACCACCACCACCACCGCCATCGTCGTCGTCATCATCATCATCACCTGTCTTAGAACATCCAGAACTGTTCATACCACTTTTTACCCACTTCCTTTCCTCGTCAAATGACCACATTGCCATTCCACCACCTCACGAATTGGCAAGGCCTGTTTCTATCCGGGACCTTCCAGAACAGCTCCATACGTGTTCGCCAGAGCTTCCTATGGTCGTCGCAACGATGCTTGATGGTCTGCCGGTCGTCTAGATTCCTATGAAACCATGAGACGGAGACAAGGCAAAGCAGCGCGAGGTACCTTCTATTTCAACCGTCATTCCGTCAACAGCTCACCCTGTAGCGGCTGTAGCGGCTGTTCCATGACCTCCTGTTGTTCCTTCCATACCAGAGCACAGAAGCTGTCTTGCCTAGGCCTCCGAAATTACAACTCAAACGACCCGTCGGGATCATGGGTCAGATGAAAGTCTACTATTGCTACCGTGCGAATATTTGATTTCATGGGATACGCCACAAAGGACGAAGGAGAAGGATGATATTGAGAAAAGGAGTATGGGACGACGTGCAGAGTAGAGAGACAGGAGTGCACGTTCAGCGATAGGTTCAGAGGTCAGCGGATTCTATGCAACAGGACCTACTCAGCAACCACCATGCCAAATAAGTTGGTTTCGGAGAGCCTTCATGACTCATGGCTAGCCCATTCCAAGTGGCAGCAAGGTACTTAGCGGCTGAGATAAAGCCACTGGTACGTGCGCTATCGATCTCGACGTGCTACTTCTGAGGATCTATCGCATGTTGTTTCTGGCTGAGCCTCAAACGCTCTTCAGTGCTGTCATAGTGGAGTGTGTCATGGAAAGCTCTCACTCTAGATGGAGGATAGCTTCATTCATCCGCGAACGTCCAACGATTTCCTCCAGGTTTCGTTCCCCTTGCATATGCCGGACCCACAGTGTGTACCCAGGTTCAACGCCAAGGGTGGGGTCCGTCATCACTCCCGCCAGCTACGTCATCCCTCATATCCACGACATCGATAACACTCGCTCAACCCAGAGCTACGTATAAAAGAGTTGCTGCCACTCTCACTCCCTGTGATCGTACGTCTGGATCAGGGAATTCGACTGTCGTCTGCTGTCAAGGTGTCTCACTTGACGAGAAGAGGACAAGGATGGATTGGTAGCAACATATATGTGACGGGAGATGGGCAGAGCTGTGAGGGAGGACATACAGCAAAGACCAGATGGTAGAAGGAAGAGGTCGATAAGTACAGGATTGCCTACAGCAACCACCAGACGGCTGTTTTTGTTGTTTTGAGATTTATTTATTTGTTGTTTAGGATGGATCGAGGCATCTAGGATCCTAGGTACGATTGATACAGGACAATAGCTCAACTTTGAGAGATTGTCTTGGCTATCTGTTCAATAGCATAGATTTCTTATGTTTTCTTATGTGTATAAGTTGTTCAGATCTTGTGTTGGTTACTACATGATGTATCATTGCCTATTCTATATTGTCTTGGATGCAGACAAAAGTGCAGTATAATTGGAAAATAGTAGGCAGTGTTGCATGTTGCATCACTGCAGTTTAACATGTATGGAGACATAAGCATATATAATAATAGGAATGTTTTGTGATTGTGGTTGTTTTTGGATTGATTATTGTGTTGAACAGCATTAAAATCTGAAAACAAAGAGTTTAGAATGGTGCAGCTTGGCAGAAAAAGCTGTGGGGGATTCAATGTGGACTGCATGACTTCAGTATACAATTAAGAGGACAAAGGAAGCTGTGTGTTTCACAGTATTTAAACTAGAAGATTTAAATAGTATACAATTTCTCCATACAACAGAAATGTTTACCATCTAAACTCTGAATTCTTGGTATGTGATGTCTTAGTTGTTGTAGAATTCTGCAAAGATATAATAATAGATGGTTCTCAATCAGGCAGTGTGTGAAAGTTATAATGAGCTATACAAGACAGCTAAATAATTTGTGCCAGGAACGATGGAAAGGGAAAAGTTATAAAGTTGAGTATAGCTTTACATGTGAAGGTCCTGAATATGCTAAGAAATGGCATGCAAAAGCATATGGTATGTAGTATCACAACTAAGTGAAGTGAAAAGTACTAAACAATGTGGTAATTGGAATTAGTGCAAGGTGATCATATTAACATGTACATAGGTGCTGGAAGTATGTGGTCAATGAGTAAAGTTGATGCCAGAAATGCAGCAGCAATGGGGATATTGAATAGGATTGCAAGGGAGGGCAGATGGGAATGTCTGCTTAAATAGTGAAGGGATTGTACCCTTGGGAATTGAGGGCCTGT
>CEMT01385678.1:189-12238 GCA_900068985.1 Pterula multifida
AAGGTCATGCTGTCCGAAAGGTCCTGCAGGCATAGTACTTACAGGACCAATTCAACCACCGACTATATTACTAAGCTAAACACCGCCACAAAAACGAGGTTAAAGAATGTTCAAGCAAATTCGCAACTAAATATAACAAAAGCTGAAGCCAACATAGTAATAAAGCATAAAATAAATATTTTAGAAGAAAAGATAAGTGGTAATAAAGACACCAAGTGCAATGAGCACGACGACCTGTAGAGGAACACCCTCAGGTTGTGAAATTCCATCATCTATGTAAGTGGTTCCAACATCGGATCCAGCTACGATCGTGCTTCCTTCATCCGCAAGGTTGCGATTCCTGCGCCTAACTCCGGTTGTTTCTGTGGCACCAGTCATTCCAGTAGCAAATGAGACAGACGGCGGGGGTCCTGGAGAACTAGGGATAGAAGCCAATAAAGCGCGAAGTCGCTCGATTTCGAATTGACTAGAATCTAACTTGGCTTGTAACTCCTGATTTTGAGCTAAAATTCCATAGTTGTCCGGGGGAGGTAGTACGGGTTGTGGAACGAAAATAGGAACTTCGGTCGGCAAGTCAAGATCCACATTGGGAACTGGTGCTTCTTCCTTAACGAAAGCTTCCGGAGGCTCCTGAGAAGGAAGCGGAGGCTCGTCAACGTACAAATTGGGCATATTGTCCTTTCTCGGTGAAGGCGGCGATATGGTAGCGGAGTCGTCCTGTTGGGCCTCATGAACAGGATCGAATTGGGAAAGGTTAAAGGGGCTTTGCTTGCGATGGGGTGCAAACGCCTGGGGCCATAATGAGCCAAACGACAAAAACTGGGGACAATTGATCAGACTCACGCCATCACCATTGGGAAACACGTTGGGAACCGTTTCATCCTCCTCTTCTAGCGTCTGACCTTCTGGAGGCAAATACACCACCCTCAGCTTTTGCTGATGAACTTTAGGTTCCTCACCGCCTGGATCTGAGGTTGTCCACTACACGTAAGCACGCAAGATTCAATATCAGAAGGATTATCAGATGAGAAAAAATGGGACAGAAAATATACCAGATCGGCTAGTGGGACTTGCTCCTTCTCGGTCGTGATAACCGTGGTTTGGATGAGGAACTTGTCTTTGCATTTAAAGTTGAGCCCAGGCTCTTCCTTCATAGGTTGTAACATGACTATTGAGAGAGTTACGTATGAACGCCCTTGAAATCGCTTGTTATCCAGTGGAAAAAGGTACCTGCAACCTCAGCACTATCCCCAGGTTCTACTCTCCCAGAATTTGGTCGTACACAATATAACTGCCAAGACAACTCAATCAACTCAATCCATTGATCCAAAACCAGAGCTTTCTCAAACCTTAGGAGCCGTAGTTTTGACCTTGAAGGCCACAGGACGGTCATTCGTGTTAGTGATCGTCAACACCCGCTTGACTAATACATTCAGCGGTCCTACACGTCGTAATCAGCGTTCCAGCTTCTTATGCAGCAGGAAATCCGATGAAGCGAGAAACGTACTGTTGAAGGATAGAGTGGTGTTTGGAGAGAGAGAAACAGACATTTTGGTTGGAGGAAGGGGGGGTGAGACGGCAGACGGCCGTGACGTTTAGATGTTAAGAGTGGCCACGTGAATCCTGCTTGATCTGGCAGCTATCCTCGTTTCTCAAGCGTGTTGCATCAGGAAATCCGCGTGTTGGGTGTGAGTAGTACAAATGAAGAATAAGAATGTACAAGTGAGAGGTACACAGGTCTAGTTTGTCCAATTGTTGGATGACGTAGGAAAAGAGACTAATGAACTCGACATCAACCACAAAACAGTTAACAGATGCAACAAAGAAACAGCAAGACAAAAACATTAAGACAAGCCAAAAAAAAAAACAAAGGCTGTTCAGTCGGGAACTCAGCCGAAATAGAGACAATATGGAGACAAAGAAAATGAAACTCGGATGACGCAGGACCGCCAGGTGTCAAGGTGAGCATGGAGCTCGGTTGCACTTGAGGACAGCCATTGTTCAGTGCAGCGAACAGGAGGGGAAAAAACTGACGAGTGCGGCTGAGCTCGAGTTTGTCGCACCACGATGCCCGGAAAGATCCATGGCTGGGCAGGCAGTTAGCAGAGCCGCTCAACACATGCAGGTCGAAAACGGGGCTCTCTACCTTTTTCAATTTGCAACGTTGACTGTATAGCCCGTCTTCTTTGCGTATTCACGTATGGTGTCGAAGAGCTACATTAGGGTTCGTGAGTCCGATGCGTACCTATTGTGGAAGATCGGACAGGCTCACAGCGGGGGAGATAAAGGAGGAATTTGTAGATTTGGGAGTCAGCAGCTCGTCACATGGAGTATAATTGTCTTCGTCGTCCTCCCAGCTCTGCCCAACAGCGGGTAGGAAAGTTACACGGATCTTGCGTGAATACGTTGTAACTCCCTCGCTCATACTCCACTGATCAAGGGAATCGAAGTCATAAAGTCAGGAGGGAGAAAGTATCAGGTATTCTTACCATTTCTCTCCCAGACACATCGACATGATCTCGCTTCACAAATTTACTCAGGACTAAAAACTTGTCCTTATACTCATATGCAAGAGGCGGTTCCTGATCCATCCCCTGTCGCGTTACTGTTAATGATTAAGATCATCAGCGTCCAGCGAGTACAATACCGAAAATATCTTCACTTACTCTGGACTTGCACAGTTTCTCCAGGTAAAATCCGACCATGAGTAGGCTGGACGGCGTACATGTATGGAAGTGTAACCATAACTTTGAACACAATAGGCTGATCGTGAGGATTGCTCAAAGTCAAGTTTTGTTTCACCTCTCTTGTCAACGGTCCTGGTAGAGATTACGAGTTGGATCATGGTCAACCTCAAAGCACGAGAAAAAGATGAAGACTTACTACGAAAGCCTAGGAAGTCGCTTGGGTGGAAATCAAGAGCCATTTTACAATTACAATGGCTGTGGAAGAGAGAAAAAGCGACAACACAGCTCCGGCCTCAGGCCTCTCAAGAACAAGCAGATAAAATACAAAGTCTCCAAGCCACTCCAGGGCCACTCCACAAGAATAGGGAGAATGTAAAGCAGCGGCGAAGATGCAAGGCTCCTTGCTTGTTCAAAGTTCTAAAGGAAAGCGTTGACAGGCGGTCGTCCCGCTCACACGGTAGATAAGTGTCAAGAGATTGTGATGTAAATCAGGAGTCGGCGCGTTTGAACAGCCAGAACGCACCCCAAAGGGTCTTGAAAGTGTGGGAGACGCGCATTTCGCAGCTGCCGAGGCGGAGCTGAAACCTGTGGACAAACTAAAATGAACGGCGCAGTGGCAAGACTCTGGGAAGATCAAGATGGATTGAATTGAACAAGGAAGTCATCCACGTGGACGGAAACCTAGAATGTGAAGTTCAAACAGGGTGAACTTGCGATGATTGCCTACAAGGGCAAAAGGAATCGATTCTAGCTATACTGCCGTGTACTACTAACAACGAGAAATACATGAGACGTGCTGTCGTAACGTATATTGGGAATAACTTGTGTATATGTAATCAATGTGAGATGGATGAACGAGGCATTTCGTAGAGTCATCAGGTATAAGTTGGAGACAAAAAAAGAAATTTAAGGACCCAAAGAGTTCATGACCAAGAATATAAGATAGAAGAGAGAGCAAACAGAGGATAAGCGGGACGTCTAACAGGAAAATGTGCGAAAAGAAGCAGCACTCGCACTCTACGCGTTCTCTCGTTTGCTCAAACCTTGCAGTTGCACGTACTCGTAGTAATCACCTCTCCTACTTATCAACTGGTCATGAGTTCCGCTTTCACTAACGTTTCCGTCCTTGATGAAGTATCTATAAAAAAAAGAGGGTAATCAGAAACGGAAGACTTCATGAAGAGATAAGAAAAGAGAACGTACATTCTATCTGCGTTCTGAATAGTCGAAAGTCTGTGAGCAATAGCAATGGTGGTGCGTCCTTTGGCCGCCTCATCAAGCGCAGCCTGGACGACCTTTTCGGATTGAGAATCCAACGCCGAGGTTGCTTCATCTAGCAGCAACACTTTCGGATTACGAAGCAGTGCACGAGCAATAGCGATACGTTCTAGAAAGAAACGAAATATCAGCCCACGTCACTCATGAACGACAACAAGGGAACACGCATACGTTTTTGGCCACCCGACAATTGACTACCCTTTCCACCAACCTGCGTATCGAAACCGTCTGGCAGACTCTTGATGAAGTCGAGAATGTTAGCCTTACGGCACGCGTCCTCAATCTCCTCCTGTGTGACCTCTGAATGCGGCTTGATAGCGCCGAGAAGAATATTGAACGTGACAGTTCCAGAATACAGAGTCGGTTCCTGTGATACGAGCGCAACCTGCTTCCTATAATCCTGAATATTCAACTCCGTAATCTTCTGGTCATCGAGATAAAGCTCTCCAGCCAAAGGGTCATAGAATCGTTCAATAAGCTGAATACTACACGAACCAGGTCAGTTAGTCACGACAAGTGCCGTTAGAAAGGTGAAAGAGACAACTTACACAGTACTCTTTCCACATCCACTAGCACCCACCAAAGCGATATAAGTTCCCGGCTCAACTTGGATCGACAAGCCCCTTAGGACTCGGACACCAGGACGAGTAGGATACCTAAAGTGGACGTTCTCGAGTCTGATATGTCCTTGAACCTTCTCAGGATCGACCATCTTGCCTTCAGGGGACTCGGCATCGATCTCAGGAACAGAATCAATGAGGCGGATGATATCGCTGGCAGCGCCCTTGGCAGACGACATATCGGGCACGAAGGAGAAAACATTGCCTGCTTGGATAGCACCAAACGTCGTACTCTACACGCGTCACAGAATACTCATCAGCACCAAGATCACAGATGAAATAAAGAGGAAGACATACCATGAGACCAACAAAGAAATCTTGCGTGGTAAACTCCATCTCTGAAACCAACCGAGCACCGTACCAGAACACCAGTGCAATGACGAAGAAGATCATAGACTGAGAAAGAGCGTAGAGAGCGTTGCTCCACACTGCTGACCTGTTTGAATTTTTGAGAGGCCCTTCCAAACTCTTGCTGTATTGGTTGCAGCAGTCGTCTTCACGGGTGAGGGAAGCGACCGTGCGGATGGCGGCAGCAGCTTCACATGCAAGCTGAGCAGAGGACGCATGAGCTTTCTTGTTGGCTTGATCCTTAAGCACAACAACACGCTACAAAGAAAATAATCTGTATTAGACATCACATCGCAAAAATCACTCAAGACGACTCACCAAACGAATATATCCAGCGGAGACTAAGAACGGGATGCAAGCTACACAAGAGATCAGACACAATACACTCCATGGAGTATATCATCCACTTACCAATACCAACAAGTGCGACCTTCCAAATAAACGCAAGACCAAGGATGGGACCAGAGATCAACGTCGCGATACTCTGTACGATCGCACCGAGAGTGATACCAGCCAGACCATTGACCTTTTGTGGGTTATCACTCAAATTAGCCGTGAGAGCTCCGGACTGTGTAAAATTAGTTTAGGACCAAAGAAACTATCTCATCAGGAAGAATAACATACGCTGTTTTCATCCTTATCGAAGAACTCAACTAAGAAATAGTCAAATCAAATCAAACTCACAGCAATGGGAAGGAGAAGAAGAAGACTGACTGTCTTGTCTGAGAATAGCCTTGAAACTCAGAGACCGCAAAGTCGCAGTCAACCTAGCCGCAGACCCGGCGAACAAGTAGCTCTGTAACGAAACACACATCGACGCGAGGATAGATATAATGAAGAACCTGCAAGACCACGCATCAGTAATCCACAGACCAAAAAAAAAAAAAAGGGGGGGGGGAAATCGCTCACCAAAGGGCGGTACGATCTCCAGAATGACGGAGAGCACGAGGGTCCGGGTCTGAGAAACCTTGGACAGCGATGGCTGAAAATAAAAGTGAATGTTAAAAAAGGAGAGAAAGAAACGCAGTATAGAAGCAACATACCATAAACGACGCCAAAAGCTGGGTACACACAACCGAATCCTAAGATAAGAACATGTTAGTTCCAAGATGCCCAAAAAAAACCCCTCCACAAAAAGCTCGTACCAATTGCAAACAACGCGCCAAGGGCGTAATTCTTCCAACCAGCCCTATTAAGTCTACCCATCCTCTTAAACAAATAATACATCGAATAATCATCATGAACCTTCTTATCCAACTCCCCAGCCAGTCTCTTCCGCTCCAAAATCTCACTAGCCAACGACGTAGAAGTGTTCTTCCTGCCCAACGGAATCTCCTCACGAACCATCTTCGCCAACTCTGCCTTCTCATCGAGATCATCAGCAGAGGACGTCTCATCAGCTTGAGTGGCCGCTTGTTCTTTCGATTCACGCAGTTTTTGAGCGGCAACAAGACGAGCGTACGGGCCATCGACGTCAGATAGGAGTTCATTGTGCGTGCCTTGTTCGAGGATTCGGCCCTCGCCCATAACGAAAATTTGATCAGCATCCTTGATAGTGGACAATCTGTGTGCGATAGTGATAGTGGTACGACCTATATATGAACGCATCAACTTGAGAGGGTAGGATAAAATAGCACGACGTATGCAAACGTACCGGCAGCGGCTTTATCCAGTGCGTCTTGGACGACACCCTCGCTCTGGGTATCAAGAGCACTCGTCGCTTCATCGAGTAACAAAATTTTCGGATCCGAGACAATAGCACGAGCAATAGCGACACGCTGCTTCTGCCCACCCGAAAGCAAAAACCCACGTTCACCAACCATAGTTTCATAACCATCAGGGAGCTTGGAAATAAAACTGTCCGCGTTGGCTTTAACACATGCCTCCTTGATCAACTTCGTCTTCTCCTCGTCGCTAGCACTTTCATAAGGAGTATTGATAAGACCGTGTGCAACGTTGCCCCAGATCGTGGTAGCGAACAGCGTAGGCTCCTGCGACACGAGGCCAATCTGAGACCGGAGGTACTTGACATTCCATTCCTTGATATCAAGCCCATCAATCTTGACCTCTCCACTCTGCGGGTCGTAGAACCTCTCCACCAGAGAAATAACAGTCGACTTTCCAGATCCTGACGCTCCGACGAGCGCAGCCGATTTTCCAGCAGGGAAGTAGAGCGAGAGGTCTTTGACGACTTGAACGCCCGGGCGGGAGGGATAGCTGAAGTTGATCCCCGTGAGCTGTATGTCGCCCTTGATGTTCTCCGGTTTCGAGCCGCCGGGGTTGGCTGAGTCAATGGATGGGATTCGGTCGATGGTGCTGAAGAGTTTGGCAGCGGCGCCACGGCCATGGGTGATTGCTTGCATTTCGGGAGCTGAGGACGTAGAATGGGTTATTTTTTGTTTTTGATACGTAATAGCTAGACGGAGGACGTACCAAGGAGAGCGAGGGAGAAAGAACCGATAAGGATGGCGAGGAAAACATTGACGATAACACCAATGTCAGCTGGAGGGGTCACACATCAGTCAAACCATCTATCCAATAACAATCAAAATCCACTCCACCTTCTCCACGAAGAACGAGTGTGGTACCAAAATTAAACGCTGAGAAAAAAGGTTCAGATAACGTCATGTATACCGCGGATACAAAATGGACACATACCTAAAGCGTAAGCGGAGTAAATTACGAAGAAAAAGATAGCCAATCCTCCGCCATGCCATATCGCAGCCTTAGCATCTACGCGATTGGCCAGATCAACATGGTGGTCATACATCGTCGACAAAGTCTTCTGGGTGCCGAACGCTTGAGCAGTCCGGATAGTAGATATCACTTCTTCGGCCACAGTTCCACCATCGGCCACATGTTTCAAAGCAAGTCTACCAAGCAAGGTTGAGGACGATAATCAAGTTGAAAGGACAGCAGCCACACTTACTGCATATATTTGGAAATGGCTTTGTTCATGAGGGCGCCTGTGACACCAATACATGGCAGAATGGATGACAAAGCTAGGGCAAGCTTCCATTGACGAACGTAGGCGATAATGAAACCGGCAACGAAAGCAGCTATGAACTGAAGGGCCAAAGGAACCTTCTCAGACATACCCTGCTGTACCAAATCTAGCAAACAAAATATCGACACATCAGCACGTCACATCGACCTGAAAGGGTATATCATCTCCTTACGGGTATCTGTCTGAATACGCGTGGCTACCTCTCCAGCACCGACATTGTCAAAGAACGCGATATCCTGACGGAGGACGGCACGCAGATAGCGTTCACGAATACGTTTAGCGTTGATCTCGGCAGTGTAGACCCAGATATACATGTAAGTATATGTGCAAACAAACATGCCAATACCTGAAGGTAACAGAATCAGTATATGGAATTTACTACTACTACGCAAAAGAAAATTCGGTTCTCAGAGTGATTTGCTCACCGATGACAACCAGAAAGAGAGCGTTGGTGGCAGCATCCTTGCGAAAACCAGCAGCAGCGGCAGGAATCTGATCGGCAACAGAGGGATCCCGTTTAGCCTGTTCAACCACGGTCGTGAAGACAACAAAGTTCTTTGTGAGATGACCGAATAAGATTGTCATAAGGGGCTGATGGTAGATCAACAATTCAGGGTGAGTAAGGAACTAGGAACGATCCGAAGGGAACGTGTTAACGGACCTGAGCTGCACCAGCTGCCATTGCAGCTACCAACCCAATAGCGTCAATGAATAATTCAAACTTGGTTGAAAACCTAATTTATGTAAAGATAAAGAATGAGTACCATGAAGTCTAAAGCAAAGGAGACATACCTAAAGAGTTGAGTGAAAGACACCGGAATAACTTCTTTCTCCTTTGGCTTCTCATCTTGAATCACAGAGACAGACTCGCTATCGGAGTCCTTCTCCTTGGATAACTGGGGGGCGTTGACCGGTTTTCGGGAGAAGAACGAGCGCTTCTTGCCCGAGTCTACTATAGTGGACGCCTTTCCGTCTCGACTGCCTGGCTTTGACATGTTGGGATGTCAGGCTAAGCTGGCGAGGGAGTGACGAGTAGGATAAGGAGATGGATGTAGGAAGATGGAGTTGTTAGAAGTAAGGGGAAAGATCGGCCAAGGAACAGAGGATTTATATACGATATATTTATTATCCCGTTATTGAACGATTTTCCCGAAGTCGCCGATATGTAAGCAAGTCTCTGTCAAATACTCGTTACGCCGGAGGAACACATAACATCCAAAATACAAAAAAAATTCAGTTCCTATAAAGTATTGTTACCATCATGGCAGGCAATTGCGTATCGTTCTGGCAAACTCTTGTTTTTCCCTCGGTTATACTGCGCACGAGAAGGACTTCACAACTTACTGTTTGACCATTAGTATCGTAACTCAGAGCATGTCCGTACACACGGAAACTTAAGGAAATATGATCCTACATACATAGCCGAGTGATGACGATGTGATGATCCATGGGTGTGCAAGGTACACCGTCATGATCATCAAAATTGAACCTTTGTTACACTATAGCGCTGGTGCCTCAAGCAAGTAGTAGTAGTCTTGGATCAGTACGAACTGTCGACTATGTTTTTATCTTCCACACCAGTTTTGTTTTTCAAAAGCATCGCAACTATAATCCTAGCAGCCTCACTGCTCAGTCTCGGTGGTGCAAGAAAAGGTGACACGTATCACGGCATCATGAAATGTACAGTGACAGAACCCCGCTGAGGTTATGGGCGCTTATGTAAGTTTGAGTTCTTCCCGTGTGAGTCACTCACTCAGCGCGGAGTCAACTCATCGGAACCTTCTTTCCACCTTGAGAATCATCGAAAAAAATGATTATATAGCTAGTCCGATGCTCGGGTGGAAGAAAATATGTGGATCACGCTGGAGTCATAAACTACAACAAGGACGTGGCATTCGGTCAACAACATTCTCACAGGGAATCAAGAAGCGAGGCCCGCAGTACCTTCCATGCAGTTGATTGCCGGTGGCTAAGAGCTAACGCGTCGTCGTCCGTCGTAAAAATATTCCAGACTGATGAATGTTGTCAGATACTAGCTGATACTGGATATAAGTGACAGTTTTGCGTTCGATGCAACCTCCAAGCTGGGGTCAAACGACCGCTTTACATTGATTGAATCCTGCGGTGCTAACGGGATAATAGGCGCGAGAGCATTCATGACGCCCGCTTTGAAGATTAAGGTGACTGAGGGATCTGCACTTGATTGGAGATTCTTAACTCATTTCATGAGATTAAAAAAGGCTGATAATGGAGAAGCGATTTAAACCATTCTGGTCTTGGCACAGACGGTGACTCTCAGAATAGGCGGCATACTGTACCGGAGCTCAGATTCAATCGCAGCTAGGCAGTATAGGGTACAAATTATCGCTAGCAGCGCGCACTAGCATGACCGAAGGTTCCGCGGGTAAACAAGGCGTCTGTAGAAGCTGAATTCGTCCACAATGTTTTGTCCTATGATGATTAGATTCGTCGGTAGGTCACTGTGGCGTATTACATAAGCTTCTAAAGCGGAGAATCCCTGGTTCTCAGTTAAGTTAGCATTCGCGAAGCTCTCAATCGGCGTTTAGAAAGCCTTTGGCGTTTAGAAAGCCTTTTGCGGTGTATCGCTCGTCGATTCAGAGAGATAGACATGCACAGGTGTGTAGCAATTCGAGAGATTGACTGAGCTGAAACGAGACTAGCATTACTTGCATAAATCTCACCATCACATCCCACTATCGAGTCTCTGATGTGCCAAAATCCGTAAACTGTTGAACAAAACAGTAGAAAGTCAGCGGAGAGCGTTTACCATGAGTGCCTAATGTGAAGACTTGCGGTCTATGATGGGCAGTTAAAGTTTCAGGAAGGGTACCCGTGAGTCTTTTGTATTTACCATGTATCCGTACCGCTTGTTGATTGTTTGAAAATGATCTTCCGTACCGCTTGCTGATTGTTTTGAAAGTGATCTATAACGCCAGCTACTCCTGGCGCATACTCAGTCCTCATTCCCCTTATTGTCGTCTTATGGAAATGTGCATCGAATGGATATCCGGAATGGTAGGTCGGGGAGATCTGTGATAACTTTGAGCAGATGAGAAGGTGTCGTCAGGCTTATGTCCAATGATCCAGCCCTAAGGCTGAATGGCATCGTCAGATTCGTCACACCCCCACTGGTAGTAGTAGTCAAGCCAACAACGTCTTTCTGCACTTTCAAGTTTCAACTCAAAAGATGTAAAAGATACTGCAGGTGTAAGGGGGCGTAGAATCCCCATGGTGCTCAACTCAATCTATGATATAGGTATCAATGTGATAAAGATAAGGATAGCATTGTGGCGCAGGGGTAGCGCGCAGGGCCCATAACCCTGAGGTCACTGGATCGAAACCAGTCGATGCTATAGGGTGTGAGACGTACTTAATAGCCTTCTTTATTTTTTTGGTCATCGTTTGTGAGTCTATAGTCAAATTACTGTAGCAATGTTGCTTAACTATTACCTAAGGGAATTTGTAGTCCGTATGTCACAGTCAATATGGTGGCCATGGATCTCAACTAACTCTCCACTGGTGGGGAATGACTGAGATTGAGAGGATACTGTGCTATTGACTCCAATAGCGAGGTGGACATTGAATATACATGGGACACGATTTGTCCGATTCGCCCCCGTCATTAAGAGTGCATATCCTATTTGTATCTTGTTCATAATGGCGCCCTTGGTACAAATTCGGTCTTCCATTAGGTTTGTGTAGAACGTTACGAAATTTACAAGATACAATCCCTGCAGCGGCCCGGTAAATCCGAGACTTCTGCATCGAGATCTCAGCTCCGGAAACATCTTGCTCCATCACACATATGAACTTGTGGAAGATCCAAGGAATGAGACAAAGCAAGTATGGTGTGCGTTGCTTATAATCTTGACTGGGAAGATGCGCGACGTTTATCAGAGATTCATGCCCTGCCGCGTGAACGTACTGCAAGTATTCCGTATTTGCTGGTAACAAGCTCCTAACTGACGCACTCACAGGGAACTATGCGCTCATGTCCCGGCGAGTGCTCGGAGAGCTTGATCTCCCTCTTCAGGATGTTGCAGATGACCTGGAATCGGTTTTCTGGGTTGTTCTATACATCTGCTTAC
>CEMT01385683.1:297-14705 GCA_900068985.1 Pterula multifida
CTGATACAGAAGCGTGATGGTGGAAGATGTTTGAGCGGCAATCTGTCCTCCTGCAACCGACAACACGGTCACTTGATCTGTTTGTACTCGCAAGGTATTGTGGTTCTGAGGAACGGACTATGCAGTGGTTGTGTCGGGTTCTCCATTTTTTTCTCCTTCATCATCCGAAGCATCAAGCTTGCGAGCTGGTCCATCGTCTGAACATTCGATGACGACGACGTCTATGCACAAACGAATTGCCTAGTTAAGCGTTATGTAATGTCAATCTTCTAAATGGTGTAACCTAGATTTCCGGGATCAAGGCTTGTCCTGTGACTCTCACGTCTGTATAACATGAAACAGCGAGAAAGTGCTCACATAGAACCGCGGAACTTGTCCCTTTGAACGGACTATCTTCTATTGTATCTTGGTGTAGTCTTTCGGCTCAGTGTTTCAGGTTGCATGATGCTGACAAGGTTCGTTGTCGGACAGTAATTTTGACGGTGCTATGCTTACAGTGAATGATTAGCACCACCCTCATGCGACACAAGTTTGCAAAAATGCTCGGAGTCAATGGACGAGTGAAGTCGTCAATACTTGCTCCTCTCCCTGACGTGGGGGAAAAAGAAAAGTATTCTGGAGGGAAACATACTTGCAGCTTTCTTGGCGTCGAATAGGTTTGTCTGTGGTTTCTTCGGTTTAGCAACGTCTATACTGACGGACTTATGGTGATGTGGTGGTGGTGTTTGGATTAGGTGGGATTCTCAGTATACATGGTAGGGACCCTACGATACCATTCAAAGAAACGATGGAGGCAATCCAAACACTCTGCAGTGCAGACCAATTCAACGAAATCATTTGTGCCCTCTGGTTCACACTACCACAGTCCTCTCTTATAACCTCATATGGCGCAACTAGGCGTTCCTTGGTGTCTACAAGGTTCGTTCTCGTACACTGATCCTGCGACGTTTATACCTGATAGGAACGACGGCAATAGGATCTAGTTGGTCATAATACTATCAATCATGCTTGATGATCAGCGATATACTTGGTCAACAAGGTACATGCTTCCACTTTGTCCTGTGACGGTGCACTTCCATACTTCAGTTCATTTGTTGTAACATCAGTTTATCCGTCGATATCGCGAAGTGGAGTCCCTATGCTGTGGAACTCGGTATATTGATTAATTGCCAAGTGGATTCGTTTGTCGGTAGTTTGTTGTCCTCCCATCTATCACCTCTCCGATTGTTGCTTCTGCTTCCCAGAACACTGTACCGATAGCGTGCTTATTATTGCAGGATGGTACGCATTATGATGCTCCGGTGACAATAGAATATTACTCTTATTTAGGTGCAGAATTGTGGTTATGTTGCTGCGCGCTGATGGCTTGGTCCGGCATGCTGAAAGGCAAATACTCTGTGAGATCTTTATAATATTCTTGTGGAAAGACGCTGTATAGGGTCTCACGCAGTGATACATCAATACACTCCACGGTGATATCTGCCCCTGAAGCTTATTTGAATCATCAAAAGATGAACAGAATCGTATGGAGACTTAACATTTACAACAGAGGATGTGCTCATGGGAACGGGATACGCTATCTCAGCTTCAGACATTGCCAACCTATTGGGTAGTCAGTATTTGTTTAAATAGCGGACTTGAGATAAAGTAGCGAATCTCATTTTACTTTAATCTACAAACGGCTACCTGTGTAAAAGTTCCGGCGCAACCGCAGCCAACAGGGGGACATTCTCCGCAGGATCCCCACCACGATCACACTCGGTAACACTGTTCCAGTCTTCCAGCAAATACAACACCCTCTTAGATGTTCCACCCCATAGATCCTGCATGTAATTGATAGCACATCAATGATATACTTACAGTAGCCCGGCTCTAGTAACCACTAGTCGGACCTGCGAAGAACACCTGGCTGCGAATACATGGAATCATGAACGCTTTGACATCTGTGCAGGAATGATTGTCATGGGGTTGGTCGAACTTGCTGATCCATGTGCCCAAATCGTTCGAACAGTTACAAAGTGCATGGCGAATCCCAATCTGATCGATTACAATCCTTCATTTGACTCTATTTGCTAAATTAACTGAAGATTAACTGAAGTCGGATTCAGGGAGGTGCAACGCATAGCTGTGGCAATGGGTGTAATAGATGGTCAAGCCTGAGACGATGAACACTTAGGGTCAGATAAGAGCAGGAGCATCACGCCGTCGATTCATGTTGGCAGAGTTGGTAGTAGCTCATAGTTCGTGGGATACTACAGAGTACAGGTCGATGTCTCAGGCTAGTAGATAGTGATTTACAACGTGCCAAGCCCTTGACTTGATGTGCAACGAGAAGCAAAAACGGAAGCAATTCGAAAGCCGAGTTGAAGCACAATGCCGCGTGACTGAAATTAGAAAGTCGAACAGAGATCGAACAGCGTGAGACTAGGATCATGTGTACGAGGAAACCATACCTGGTAACAGCAGGGAAAGAGACAAGTTATTAGGTAGCTTCTACATTTTTCCTGGCAATCTCTCGTATACAATGGCCGTGGTCGTTTCGCTGAGTAGGAAATACGGCACAGATGAGCACTTGACAGAGACTGCTGATAGTTTTGATAGAGACTGCTATTCAAGAACGAGTGACGAGTCCACAAAAACGAACACGCAATGGTTCGACGAATTCAACGGTTAAAGGTAAGCGTTCGGAGTGAGCGCTGAGCAGACACGAGGCCTCGAAAAGTACGTGAAAAATGCCATCAGAGCTGAGAGAGAGTTATAAATCCAGAACATGATGACTGGAGTCTCTTGGACGGCAAGTGAGAAGAATACAATAAGTTGATGTACGTCGTTGGTAGTCTCAAGGGAACCTGTGACAGAGTGGCTGTGTTAACTTATGGTTTGCTTGTTTGGTTTGGCTTTTTTCTCCCGGCGCCACGTGCCAGTATCGAGCCGGACTCACATACAACGACAACATTGTCTCTACTCCAACAACTTGTATTTTTTTTGGCGCTTTTCAACGAACAGGATCGATTTTATAAATTCAGAAGTTTTTGGAATTAACAGCGCTATATGGTTTTACATTCTTTTCTGACGAGAAATTCTGACGAGAAACAGTGCCTGGAGAGCATGGCACCAGCAAGATTATCACGAAGCACTTTTCGTTCTGTCCCGGTGCATACAAGGAATAAAGAAAGCACGTAACTTGTAGACTGTGTATAAGGGTCTCAGCTTTCTTCCTGTAACAAGGTTTGTTCTGATCCAGTAATCCTACGACGTTTATAACTTACAGGAACGACTATGATAGGATTTAGTTAATCATGATACTCAATCCGGATTTTATTACCCTATTTCGAGAAAAGATGGGAGACGTCCGGATCCCTGACACCCGACATGCAAAACTGTGGAAACAGTACGCCTTTTAACCCCTTCAATTACCTTCTCTAATCCCCAAAATGCACGCAATTTAGCCTATTAAACTTCTCATCCCTGAACTATTCTATACTCGTAAATCTAACTGCTGAATCAAGCTTGCTGACCCGTCAAAGTGTTTGCTGAAATCGAATGTCCCGCGCTCGAGGCGATTGGCGAAGGGTATGAGTAGACTAAGTACGGTTGAGGAGATGGTGGAGCCGTTGCAGGATTAGGTGGAGAGGTCGATGAGGTCTTGAGGATGCAAGGAGTATGCGCAGGATCCGAATGTTTACGCGGAAGATCTATTTTTAGTGTACTATTCTAACGAATGAAGTGAAGAAACACATCGCAGGAACAGTGCTAGAGCAAAGGAAACCCATTCAAGCCCACATAGCCCCAATAACGTCCACGACACTCGCAATGGCTGCTTTCGTATGATTTGACCAAGCTATCAATGAGACTCATCAATATCAACCATATTTCATCAATAAGATAGTTTTTCAACGGGGTAAATGTTTCGATCTTTTCCCTGGCGTGCTCCTCGATCCTGTCTGTCTTGTGTTGTATCAGATTGTCTGTCCGCAACGCTGGTTTATCCGTCTGTTGTCATCGTTGATGGAGTATCTTGCTCTTTGAACGCGGTTCTACGATCAACTACCCCTTAGGCTTGGAGTACCTATCTTCCCATGATTTGCCACTAGTTTTATTCGTGGTGCGTCTTGCCTCGTCAGTTCTAATTTTGGCTAATTCCTCTTCTCTCCCTCTTCTTCTCTCCCGCTTCCAACGCAGGATGCTTTTCCTACGTTTCCCGCCGTAATATGGGGGTTGGGCATGAGGTTCAGAATTACCTATGGTTCTGCGATTGGACATAGTCCTTCCCGGCGTACATAATTTTTTGCTGGATAATACAGAGTTATAAGACGGTTGTTTGATAATCTGATGAGGCACGTCGTACTCTAGACCGAAGGAAGCCGATTTTCAGGAGGACTCCCACAAGTGCCTATCACCGTGAGATTTCCCTGTCGATCCCTGCTCTGCAATTGATGGTCCACATAGCTCATGGTTATATAAAATTAAGTGGTTCAATTTCAAGTACATTCCAAGAGATCGTCCTTAACACTCCACTCAGTCACTATTCAATCACTATGGTTTCAGCGGATTTAGCTATCCTTACAACCAATACCACTGCTCTGAGCATGTCTCCCATTGATATTCAACTCCTCGCGGCGGTTGGTGAGATGTTCAATTACAATTGCAGGTATATACTCGCAGAACTGCCACCCTACGGTAAGTTATTGACTAAGCGATCCTGTGCGATACCAATACCTAGATATTAATCCAGATACTAGGTGCTTATGTTTTGCTATGTGGAATGGCACTTCATTCTATTTTGTGAGTAGGTTTTCCGGTATCATTTGCCTGCAACCAGTCCTAATTTCTATAATCCACGATTTTCAGGAAGCGCCCTGAAAAAACACGACGAACATGGATTCTCTTAAGCACGCTAGTCTTCACGTTTATTATCACTTCGTTCCAATGCTGGGCAGATGTCGCATTTCAACTTGCTGGCGTCCAAACTATCTTGATCAAAGACTCTGCCACGAAGCCATTTCAGGACCGAATACAAGCATACATCGATATATCTGGAGGTATCGTTGTTGAATATATTCAAGTTATCATTTTAAATAGTGCAGATTCAGGTTTATTGGTGAGATATCATACTAAACACACCAGGTCTTTGGCTCTAATACTCCTCTAGTTCATCGTTAATGACGCCCTTGCCACCTGGAGAGCCATGGCCATCTTTAACTTCTCACCAAGACCGTTCTTGGGCATAGTCCTGTACTTCCTATTATTCTCCTCCTTTGGTAAGCAGATGCAGTGATATCTGTCCGGTCTTCAGGATATGTGCTAAGGTCCTGCATAGCACTTTCAATTCCGGCAACCATCCTTGATATTGAGGCTACATCAGTCTTGCAGTCCAATGCAAATATATTTGCCATTATTGCGACCACGAGCTCTGCGCTGAGTCTCGCCGTGAATGCAATAGCGACAAGCATGATTGGATATACGGCATAGTATGCCCAGAATGCTTGATTTCTTTCCTGGACTTATAGATATTTATATGTAGCCGATACATGACGGCTGGAAACACAATGGGGCGCAAATTTGATGGGTCAAGGATACTGATTTTGCTCACTGAATCTGGATTGGTATACGCTGCCATCCAAGTACGTCCCTCGACTCTAGTTTGATGTACTATAGAACTTTACCCCGCCTATTTAGATCACTAGACTGGCACTGGCGCTCAGTGTCAACGATTCTACTCCTCGATATGGTATACTTGATACCGCGACACAAACGTTTGAGGAGGTAACCTATATCATAACGGTGCGTCTCGTTCCAACCGCTCCATTACTTCTTTGCTACGTCTGACCATAATGCACACAGGGCATGTACACCCCGGCGCTCATTCTTATCATCAACTACGGATATTCCATTGCGGACTCAGTCCAGATGAATAGCACCCATCATAATTCCCAAGTCGAAAACGACTCTCCCCCTTCACAGACTATGAGCACCATGAAATTTGGTGTCAATGGTCTAAAAACTTCCTCAAGTGGTGCTCCGGAGGCAGGACACACCGAGCCTGAAGCCGATGCAGTGATTAACGAGGTCGAGGAGCGCAAGGAGCGCTAAACATTATGATAGCCTATACGTGGACTTGGGACAAAAACGACTCGGCCAATTCCTTGCCATCTACTGCCAAACTGTCGAGTAGTTCGCAGATGTGTAATATACTCTATAACATATTCCGAAACTCGGCGTTTATCTAAGTCCCACCGTGAGTCGCAACAAACAGGAACATATCAGGTAAATATGCGATGGATCACCAAAGGTGCAAGCGAGATTCGAAGGCAGATTGAGATATATGGGACAGTATTAGTAACTACTTAAAGCGAAAATTGAACGATGACTCCAACGGGAGATGTGAACGAAGCTTGTAAGACCGTCAAGAGAGCTTGCACGCCGAGTAAAGGGAGTGAAAACATACGGAAAGCCTCTTCGATCATACTCAAGTTGTCTGGCTTCGCTCGATGGACAGAATTAAAGACAGCAAAGATGCATTAAAGAAGTGGAAAGGAAACTCGACTTCACATTAATTAACACTCCTGTACAATTTCTCGAGTACTCTCTTTTTCCGTCGAATCATAGCGTACCAAGATTAGATATCGACAACGAACCTGAGTTTCCTTCACTCTACATACTATATATAACTAGTCATAGACAGCGAGCTCACGCTGCCGCACCTGAAACCAACTGAAGTCCTTCACATTGCCACCACAATCGCCTCACTTCGATGGAGCTCTTGATCGTTCCGCGCCGTACATATATATCGAACAATTGGGAGAATACAGAATACGTGATTTCATAACAGAATGAATATCAAAATCAAACCGCCTGAATAAACTCCTCAGCATCCAGCCCCCAAAGGATTTCTTGAGTGAATCACTCACCGAACCGATCAAAAGCCTCCCATCCTTCCCCTCCTCCAAATCAACCGACCCAGTTCCAACCGTAGTACACCTCTCAGCACTCACACAAATTCTCCCCTCATCAACCCCGCACTCTCGCTCTCGTCCGATCTTTGTATCGTCATCAACACCTGATCGCCAGTTCAATTCTACAGCTCCGCTACCCTCTATCGTTCCCCTCGTCGTCGTGGCTCTGGCATTACCCATCCCGGCTGTAGCAGACGCATCTTGTGCATAGGTTGTCGAGCCATTGAACTGTATACCGCTGAACTGTGTCCCGGAAAGATGGATCACTTGATTTGCGTTTCTGGAACGGATCAGGCGCTCTCGGCTGTTAAGCGTCGCGAGGATACTGTTTGTGTATACTATATATACACATGAATGAATCAGAGCAACCTTGGTGGTGAATGAGGATGGATAAGGCTTACAATGGATGATAGGATATTCAAGCTGCATAGCCCACAGCGCCCCCGGTTCGCGGATAAGCTGGCGTGGTGCACCAAGTAGTTAAGTAGGAAACTTCCAAATGTGTTAGAGTGGATGAAGACGTACAATAATCTCTTGGACTAGTACCACCAATCTGATTCCCCGGTGATGTTCATCAGATTAGGCATGGAGAAAGAAAGTACTCGAATCGGTACTTACGCGGTCAACACGAATCGGTTGATAGAGTACAGAATAAGCTTGTTCAGGAGATTTGTCGACCTTCAACAACATATGTATGAGCATGAACGAACAGGGAACAAAAGTATCGGACTAACAAAGAAACTCCCTTTCGAGCATCGTAAAAACAGATGCACAAGGTCGTCGCAATGATCGCGTCTGCAGCCACACGAACAGAGAAGAGAGGGATCATCGCCACGTGCTATGGACAAGTCTGTTCATTTCTATTGCAAATAACAATCGATCAGATGTGGAGAAATTACCGTGACGTCTTTGAGCTTGGTCAATTCCCAAGCCTTGAATCTGGAGATCAAAAATGAGCGGGAGTTGTACGGCGCCTCTTCGGGCGGAATTAAAAACAGCGTACTCTTTAACAATAAGCACTGCCAGGAAACGTGTTCAGGGTCAAATGCACTTTTGAGGTCAGTGGAGAAAGAGAAGCACCTACCTAAGCCGATTGCTTGTATTCCCAATAAGCGCGGTCTTGTCAGTTAACCCTTTCCAGCTTCACAGAGGGTTGTCTTACCAACTTGCGCCGCGATCAGGAGTATCTTTGATGGAGGAAAAATTGAGTTTCGGAGAAGGCAAGAGCAGTATATAACTTACCAGAGGTATCGTCAGAATGTATCGCCACGGCTTATTCACCACTGCGTAGGGTCATGAATATAAGAAGGATCAAGGGATATGTCTGGGTTAACAAGAGATTACAGACCGTAGTATATAGTCCTGACGAAGAACCTAGCAACACGTCAGATCGCCTTTTTCTTGAGATCAGTGCGGTTGTTGTCTTACAGCTGGATCATAGGACATATAAGCACCTGTAAGGCCATCAATATCCACATCGATGACGGAATCAGGAAGACCTACTCCAATGAGAGTGGCTGTCTGAACCGCAGTATCCTTGAGCACCGTAGTAGGGTTTCAATGACTGGTACACGTACATAGATTGACCTAAGTGGGTCATCACTAAGTATTTCCGGAGCTAGAAAGAAAAAACTTACCAAACACCGTCAATCAACATCAACGGGTCCGTGTAGGTCGTAATCTGTAGATCCACATGAACGAAGGAAGAGGATGGCAGAAAGGGATGGTTTACCAGATAATGATACACAAGGTGACAAACTGCGAATGAAGTTGATCAGTTCATTGTATCAGAATTTCATAAGGTGTACATACCGAAAGCCGCATGCGTTGTTCCAAGTAGGCTGCCCATCTTTGAGCTGTATAGTATTCACAGAAGGGCAACGCACATACCATAGAATCGCGATAAGCATTTTTAGCACTAACCCATCTTTGGTATACCTCGAAAAATACATATGCGTCTAGAGAGGCCAATTTTAGACAATTTAAACATATCAGAATCAGCACTTGCCTGTATCAAAGATAATCCGTACAACACTAGCATCACCATGCAACAAACCAGACCCCCACCTGTATCCAAATTCTCAGAGATCCTGAATACCAGAAGGGAAGCAAGACAAATCACAGACCATATGTCTCTGCATACAGTGCCTGAGGAACTGGTGTGATTCAGTTGGGCAAAGGCCTTGGATGTTCCATAGCCTGATTACTGTTGGTGCGTCAAGAAACTGAAAGCCAGAAGAGAGAGAAAGCTGGTCAAAGAGACAAAGATGTACTGGGTATATATGTATTTGTCGCCCAGGGAAGTGGAATAATAATGCCGGTTGACGATTGTCAAACCTCGTGATACTCCAGCCGATATCATCAAGCGCTGAATCTAGTGAGATGGAATATCTGTCAGACAGTCGGTCCCGCCCAGTGACAACTTTCTTGTGGCTTCGGTTGTCTTCTATTTGAATCCAGCTGGGTGATAGACTTTTGCCATCGGATCTATAACAGAGTGATTAGGGGACACACATGACAACAGTGTCGATACCATTCCATTGAGTAAAAAGGGCAGAACACTTGCTGGTACATAGAACGTTCAAACTCAGGCGAAGATGCCTACATCCCGTTCCATCTTCATTGGAACAAACATAATAGCCATGATGAACTTTAATATGCCACTGATGAAGGGCCAAGAAGGTCAAGTCGCAAGGCGATACAAGTCAGCGGCACTGCATCCCTCATTCATACGATAGAATTTCGGTGATTGTTGTTCCTTTTCGAACTTCATTTGGGCAGGCGTATGAGAAGAGAAGTCCGTCAATGTGGGCTAATATGGATTGGATGATCGTTTTTTCGATTACATAATACAGGACAGTCACAATAAGTCACAACGGTCACGACAGCTGGTCTGATCTCTTGATCAAGTTCAAACTTCGGGGACGGCCATGCAAGACGATTTCGCCAAAGATGTCATGGCGTTCACTGGATAATCGGCCTTTACAGAAATTTTGAGCAACAAAAGAGAGAAGATTTCCTGCAGTCAAACTCCAACAACGTACTGCGTTGATCTCTACGCTCACTCCACCACCTGCGCTCGATTCGATAACTTCTCGCTTCAATTGGACTAGATTTTTGCTCTCTGGAAACCTGGTTATTCACACAATACTAGAGCCGTTCTGGACTAGTATCCTGTGTCTATTTTTAATTTATAGCAACAAAGCTTTGATGGTTTGATTCAAAATCGTGGCGCTTGAGAGCAATGAGTTAGTTATTCCCGCGCATCTGTCATTCGTATCTTCCACATGCACAGAACCCTATTGTTTTACTTTGATACCTCTTCTGTTATCGCTTACTACCTATCCTTACCATGGCAGCACCAGCTAAATTGCCAGAAATCACCTACGGCACAGGTATACCTTTCAGCAATGCTGAGCATGCTTCCCAGCTCTTCAAGTAGCTGAGAGATATGGCATCAAGAACATTGATACTGCACGCGCATACGTGAGCCTCATCGCTACGTGATTATTTTTGTCTGAATGGACATCGGAAATCCCGTAGAGGGATAGCGAGAAATACATTGGAGAGCTTGGAATAGCAAAGAAATTCCAAATCACAACGAAAGCTCCGTCTGGATTCCAACTTGGAGGTGCGAGGAAGGAGAAGATTTTAGAGGCGGCTGAGGAGAGCTTCAAAGTGCTTGATGTAGATAAGGTACAAATCTTTTGTTTTGCCTTGATCAACTGTTGGTCTTATCATGATGCGGCCCGTTTCCAGGTCGACATTTACTTGCTCCATGCCCCGGATCATACAGTCCCGTTTGACGACACGATGGAGGCTATTTAAGAACTTTACGCTCAAGGCAGGTTTAATAAGGCATGATTAAGTCTATTCCAAATGTTGGAATATTTTCCAACTGACCTTTTCCACAACAATATCTAGTTCGGTATATCCAACTTTACTGTCGAGCAGGTCAACGAGATCCACGCCATTGCCAAATCCAAGAACTATGTCCTTCCTACTGTATACCAAGGTTCATATTCTCTCATACTTCGCAAGCTCGAAACCGAACTCTTTCCCACACTTCGATATCTTGGAATATCCTTCAGGCTTACTCTCCTATCGCCGGTGGCTTCCTCGTCAAAACACCTTCCTTCATCACTGATCCGCCCCTTCAAACCCGTTGGCACCCATCCACTTCTCTTGGCCCAGTATACCAGGCAACGTATAACAAACCAAGTATGCTAAATTACCTAGTCGAGTATGAAAAGCTAGCGCAGCAAGCGGGATTGAGTAGGGCTGCGTTGGCGTACAGATGGGTTAGGTACCATTCTGTGTTGGATGGAACCAGAGGCGATACGGTGATTGTTGTAACATCAAAGGCAGAGCAGCTGAATGAGACGCTGACAGAGTTGGGAGAAGGTCCCCTTGAGCAATGGGTTGTGGATAGGTTAGAGCAATTGTGGGAGACGATCAAGGCAGACGCCCCGAGGCACGATTATATCGCAGTTATCAGTGCGAATCAATCCGCTTTTGCTCCTAAGACTGCCCAGCCTACGACATAGATAACAGTGCGTCGCGTAGCCACGCTATTGTACTATGCACTGCCTGTACATGTATCGACTATTATTAGTTTGCTTCGTCGTGATGAAGGGTTGCTGGGGACGCTGCCGCCCATTACAAAGGCATCTCTGATTAGTTGGCAGAATCTGCCTCACTAAGTCTGGCTCATGGCACCGGCCAAGTGGAGCTCTTGGGCACAAAGTATTGATACCTTGTCATATTTTCTTGTTCTTCTTTCAGCAAGGGACACCAAGTATTTCCAGCTGCTCTGCACTCTAACTTGCCGCGAGATAGCGTTCATCTGTTTTACGGTTCAGTTCCAATATTCATTGAGACCTCATATGCACACGAATGCAGAGATGCATTGGTTGCAGCCAATCCGCACAGAACCACATCCTTTGTATGCTCGGAGTTCTGGTAGAGTGATCGATTTCTTTTGATCCGATACAACTGCCAGCAGCAGGTGCTACCTTTTGTTTCCGAACCAGTGTGAAACCAGAGACCTCCGACAAGGCTCAGTGACCTTGTCAACCAAGTTGCTATGTAACTTGTTTCCCTTGTTCCTCAGCTTCAGTCAGTTTGCAATAGCGAAAAAGACTCACACCACGCGGTTCTTTGAGCAGGCTACTGGTGATGATGTGTGGGAGGTGGCAACGACGGGTGCGTCACGAGTATTAGTTACGTTGGGATGGCGATGGAACTACTTCGAGGTTTCCACGACTCTCACCATGTAGTTTGACGTGGTTGACCTCATTTATGCAACACATGTATAGTCTATGTCGTGGATAGGCGGATGGAAATAGCGACGCATTAATTTGGTCCAGTCGACTGTCGGACTCTCCTTAGTTTCTGAGCTTGGTTCAATCTTTGACAATCTCTTGGAAAGCATTTCCACGGGAGCTCCTAAGCATTTCCAGGGGAGCTAATAGCTAATTTGACGCGACTCACAATCTCACTCAATTGAATTTGCGACCAACAGTCGCTCACACAAGCGTGGTCAAGGGTAGAGCACCACGGGATCTCGGCCCGGGCCTAGCTCTCAGCCAATCGTGTCAACCCGACTTTAGCCTCTACCCGGAATGAGCGCTTGACATTGTTGATGCTGTCTACTATCCACCCTAGCGACCATCATCAACAAATCCTGGTGTGCACAACCCGTTCGTGTGTATTCTGTTATAATATCACTGCATAGAGCTACTTACTTCCCACGAGTTTCTTTTGTCTCGTTGGAGAATCGTGCGATACTCAAAACCCAAATCCATAGCTGTCTCGCAAGTGTTGAACGTTGAACTTGGTTCAGTGCTCTCATCGTCCCTTCCACCGGCTAATCAAGCAAAGATCCGTAGGCGATGCGCTCTTGCACTGCCTAAATCCGTTCAATCTTTTCGATGAACAACCTACCAATCAGGGCTTCCCGTAGGTTATGTGGAATGTGTTGTCTTAATTGAGGGCATAAAGTTGTGCTCTTGCAACGACCCACATCACCGGACTTCGACAACCGCCTGCCCATACGGAGAACATTTATAGGCACATCAGCACCCTCAACCTGGCTATACCCACGTTAGCGGCGGTATGAATTGGTTTTTGAGCATGCCGACTCTGGTCGACTTGGTACCGAACAATCCAGAGCTGATGCCGACTGCGGTTGATACTTAGCCCTGATCAACAAATCAAGAAAAAATAATATTCATCTGGGCACATATGGCCATATAAATATGAGGCTTCCCACCGTTTGTGAGTTGACTTCAGCTTCCGTTGGCTTATATTCCTTCCCTTCCTTTCCTCATTTCGTTCGTTTTTTCGTGGCTGCAGGTTCCAGCCGTGTTTCGTTCCTAAGCCCTAGTTGTCTCCCTTGTTGTGACTCCTCCCAAACATTTTCCTTCACCGGTTCTGTGAGCCATGTTCTTACGATCGGGTTTGATCGCTGTATCCTTGGTGCTCTCTGTTGCAGCTCAGGGCGAGGATCCTCAGACTTCTCTCAGTGAGTCGTTACGTTCTCATACTTAAAATTCTGCGCTGACATCGACTCCCCCTACGTAGCCCTCAATCCTCAGGTCATTTCAAATGGATTTAGCAACGACGGTCAGAACCCTCCAGTGGACGGCCAAGCACCCTCTCTTACCTCTACCAACAACTTCATCAATTTCTGTCTCACGACCAATCTCCCTCTCACTAATGGCCAGCAACTTCAAGGCGGTTCATGTAACACGGCACCTATCGGTATGATTCCGTCGGTCCAAAATATGCCCGCCAGCAAATTCTCTTTCCCTCCGAACTTTGGGACGATCAAAGAGAAGGAGACTTTCGATATTAAGCTCAACATTGCACGCATGCAAACAGGGAACTTTGTAAACGCTCAAAAGAACTACTTCGCAGCACCTCAACAACTTAACGGCCAAGGGCAGGTTATCGGCCACACCCATGTCGTCATCGAGGAGATCTCATCCTTTGATTCCACGACGGTGCCTAATCCCAACGCCCAGTTTGTATTCTTCAAAGGTGTCAATCAGGCTGACACGAACGGAGTCTTGGCGGTAACAGTGCCTGGAGGCGTGAATGTATCACAAGGAGACGCCAGCTTTTTCAGACTTTGCTCGATCAATGCAGCCGCGAACCATCAGCCCGTGATTTTGCCTGTTGCTCAACATGGTAACTGCGACGATTGTGTTTATGTGCGTCAATGGTTTCCCTTTGATTTCAGCACAATGTTCATCCTGTCGTTTTCAGTTTGCTGCTACGAGGGATGGAAGTCCTCCAGGTGCTGCGGGTGGTGCTGGCGCAGGTGGTGCAAACAACTCAGGAGCCGGTGGCGCAGCTGGTAATGGAGGAGCTGGTGCTGGCAACGGAGATGCTGGTGCTGGTGCTGGTACTGGTGACGCAGGTGCAGGTGCAGGTGCAGGTGCAGGT
>CEMT01385683.1:14819-68659 GCA_900068985.1 Pterula multifida
GCAGGTGCAGGTGCAGGTGCAGGTGCAGGTACTGGTACTGGTGACGTAGGTGCAGGTACTGGTACTGGTACTGGTACTGGTGACGCAGGTGTAGGTGGGGGGGATACTGGTGATGATGCTGGTGATGACACTGGTGCGGGAGGTGCGGGTACGGGTGACGGAGATGCTGGCACTGGCACTGGCAACGGAGGCGCTGGCGCTGGCACTGATAACGGAGGCGCTGGAGCAGGCACAGGTAATGGAGGCGCTCCTGCTCCTGGTACACCAGGTTCCGCTCCTCGTCCTGGTGAACCAGGTGCTGCTCCTCGTCCTGGCGAACCAGGTGCCGGTCCCCGTCCTGGTGAACCCGGTTCTGGCAGGGGTTTTGGTGGTAGGCGCAACAGATCAAGACGGAACTTTGGTATCCGGCATACTCTCAACAGACTCGCGAGACAGTGAGCCACATAACGTGTGTGTACACCCCATGATGACGATCTCAGCTCGCGTTCTCGGACGCGTAGTAATAAGTAATATCCTGTGGTGATTGTGTTCTGCATGTCCTGTTGTCGTCGTGCTGTGGATCAATAATATTATTGTCTGCATATTTATTTGTTGTATTAAGTAACATACCATGATACCTTTGCCATGCTATTCAAGATCAATTGCAGCGAAAAGGGTGATGCACATACTGGACCTAAAAACAATTACATCAGGAGGGAGTCGAACCCCCGCCGCTTGCTTGAMRCTCTGWATGGAAGGCAAGCATGATAACCGTTTCACCACTGATGTAACACCTGTGGAGGCTCAATTAATTATGAGTATCCTACTTACGCAACCGCAGCTTAGGTTCATGCCACACGCGGGACTCGCAGCGTCCCATCGCTCTGATATCACATAACTTGGAGTATGTATTCTTTTGGGTGATCATTGGGCTAGATTCTGGCCTTTCACAAGCGCAACTTTTCCTTAGTTTAAACACTGAGGGAGAAATATGGGGGGCATAATAATCGATGAAATTTTAGAGCAGACGAGCAGCCTTTAAGAGATTGTCGGGGGGTGATCATGGATGCGGATGATGGATGATGGTAGCGATGAGCAGGAAGACTGCCCTGCTGTTGACCGCGGCTCGACATCGTCCAGGGAGAAGTACGGACCACCAACATCGACTTCAGCTCACCAGCCCATTCTCATACCGCGGTGCGTTGACAAGTCGTATCATGTAGGGATTATATTGGTTGACAGATAGTTTCAGTTTCGGGGAACAGTCACGATAGAGAGGCCAACAAAGATACGAAGAGAACCTTTATCTTCTTTTATCGATATAAGAGTACAAGAAATGAGTGCTACTGAACACGTCTTTCCATTTATTGTTCTGCCATCTCTCTCTTGAGCACAGAACGATAGAATCAGAACTAAGAACTATGCACTGCTATGCTTCAATAGTCCTACATGCATTATGATCATATTATCACAGCGACAATCGAACAATAAATTAGATGTGCAAACTGACTCGTAGCGATGGGAGTGACGTTCAAAAAGTCAAACTGGGGTGTGTCGGTTCCAATGAGAAGCATGAGTCTGATTATTCTGGTGAGGTAGAAGCAGATTGACACGGTGGTTGGTGGTTGTGGTTTAGACCGTAATGTGACGCATACTCTGTGACTGAGTGACATGACCAAGCAGACCTCAGCAGAGCAATAGGCGCCCACTTTTCAGTGTGACTCAACCGTTTGAACGCCCCATCTTGTAGCGCTCGCTGGGCTGCTTTGTGCCTTTCGCATTACTCCTGCCTTTCACCTCAGCGCTCCAAAATTTCTCGGTTCCGTACGACACCTTTGGGATATGACTTGAACATAATTTCTCTAGCTCTTTAAATACAAGCAACTTTTGTTGAACGTGAAACCATAACCAATCGTCACATATGAAGACCCTCCATCCTCCACAACTTACCTTTGGCGTGGGTACACCTCCCAAGGATCTTCAGGAAGGAGCGAACCTCTTTAATGCTGTCTACAACCACGGAATCAGGCATCTGGATACTGCTCGAAGCTACGTATGTCCTCTGTCTCGCCTGCTTACTACGACATATGAAGTTGCTGATTGATTGACCCAGCCCGGAAGCGAAGAGCTCATAGGTTCATTGAAATTACATGAGAGATTTACCCTTATGACAAAAGCCCCTGGCACGGTCCCTGGGACTGGAAAAAAGGAAGCTGTGCTGAGGCATATAGCCGAGAGCTTTAAAGCCTTAGGTGTTGAAAGCGTGAGTGCAATTATCCAAAGATCATAGAAAAGCCAGAGCTCATGCCCGCATCGCATATCTGCCTTTATAGGTAGATACTTACCTGCTTCACGCCCCGGACATCACAGTTCCGTTGTCAGAAACGATAGAGGCCATACAAGAACTATACGCGGCTGGTCGATTCAGAAGGGTATGTTTCAACAGCTACACCACCGATCAACACGAAGTCCTGATGAGCTTGCCATGTAGTTCGGTCTATCCAATTTCAGCCGTTCCCAGGTTCAGACCATCTATGACCTCTGCAAAAACACACCCTCTGGCGTCCTTCCAACCGTCTACCAAGCTAACTACAATCTACTCTGTCGTGCCTCTGAGACCGACCTTTTCCCTTTCCTCAGAAAGCACAAGATCGTCATCCAAGCTTATTCTCCACTCTGCGGTGGTCTCTTGGTGAAGGATCCAAAGTACATCCTTTCCCCTCCCGATAGCGATTCTGCAGGAAGATGGAATCCATCGTTTTGGTACGGCAATTTCGCCCAGAAGATATTCAACAAACCCGGTATCATCAACTTTCTCGAAGAATTCGACCAAGTAGCGAAAGAGGTTTCCGAGAAGGACGCAGAGATAGGGCAGCCTCCAGATCTCAAATCAGCGAAGCTGAGCTTGGCATATCGTTGGACGATGTTTCATTCAGTACTTGATGGTCACGAGGGGGACGAAATGGTGTTTACATGTAGAGTGGATCAGCTGGGTCAGATGATGAAGGTGGTTGCGAAAGGGCCTTTAGATTCGTGGATAGTGAAGAGATTGGAGGACATGTGGGAGCGTGTCAGATATGAATCGCCCCCGCATGATTATTTGGCATATGGATTGCAGGAATGATGTCACCAACATTGTTACTACATAGCTCTGATGTTCACACCACTATACAATACTCACTGACGGCTTTGATGTGCTCTGATAGGGTACAATCTTGTCCTTACACTTGATGCAATCGTTCCATTTTTAGCTACTGCAGCCCCAGTGCTTGGATAGTCAAGATCACAGCTCTCAGCCAATGATCCTAAACTTATCTTCGTAGCCAAGTCTTCCACTCCTTGGTGGTACCAGCCTACGTTGCGTAGCCAGCAACAAACTCCTGAACTCCTGCGAACGGGGATGGTTCAGTTATCAAACATTGACTAATAATGCACGTTTAGTAGGTGACAGAAGGACGTGTGGGAAGAAATCTATTCAAAGCCTGCGCTCACACACAACAGTTCAAGCCCGTACATATCGCCGGTGGCTGTTGCATATCAGCTTGACAGTGATATCAGCTCAATAACACATGTTCTAATTGTTAGCTTAGAAGACATTCACTTGACATTGAAATCCAATATAAAATTGCTCGCTCCCTAACCAAGGCTCTTCCGGTTTTTCCCCACTTCTAACGCATGGCAGAATTCTCAATTAGCGAAGCACAATTAGTCGGTCTCTTCGTTGAGGCAGCCTCCTGGGGCATGTTCTTCGTGCTCTTTATCCTGAGCATCGATGCCCTTTGTTTCAAAGATTCTAGATTCAAGGGTCTTGGAGCTATCAACTGGGCTCTGTTCACCGTGTCGTGTGCTATGTTCACTATTGGGACTCTGGATGTTTCTCTTGGGCTGTTTCATAACATCCGAGCGTTCGTTCACTTTGCTAGACCCGGAGGACCAGGATCCGAGGCAGAGTTTACGAATATTTCGAGTTGGATTAATGTTCTAAGGGTGCGTATGTGCTTTCGTCTTTTTTCTTCACTTTTAACTGATATTCATCTCTTAGCTTGCTGACGCCTTTGCACAGACTGTCATCGGTGATGGCATGCTTGTGCGTCTTCTATTCAAACTGATAGATGGTGTACTAATACATGATCTATTCCATCCTCAGACGTATCGGTGTTGGGTCATATGGAATCAATCATGGATCAGCGTGGCCCTCTCCATCGCACTTTGGTTGGGTACTACGGGAAGTTGCACGGGTGCTTTGTACTTATCTGCTACCTTGCATTCTGAGGACACACTTATTACCGGAAAAATCCAGCCTCTGATCACATCATATTTAATTTGTTCTATAATCCTCAATATCGTCACTACTGGTAAGTCCAAGTACTCGGTCATTCTCCTTTCTAAATGGATTTTTCTACTGACGTGTAAATTCGCAGGGCTCATCATATACCGCATCTGGCGAGTAGAAAACATGACTTATCAAGCCAGCGCAATTGCCACCGCTTCAGCCAGCTCGAGAACCAACCTCACACGACGAGTTCGTTCGGCTTCCAGATCGAGATTGCGCTATGTCATGTACATCCTAGTGGAGTCTGGTGCTCTTTATACGGGTACAGCGATTATAACATTTGCCACCTATCTCGCAAACAGCCATGCGGCATATCCTGCATCTGACGTGGTGCGTCCTGAATCATTATTTTGATGCTTACGCGGCTTGTGCCTATAGAAACGTGATAATTTCCGTCCTGTAGCTGGTCCAGATTGTGGGAATTGCGTTCTCATTGATTATTATCCGCGTAGCAGCTCGCCCTGAATCAAGCTCAGCATCATACATAGGTATGATTTTGCTGAGTAATTGTAGTGGTTTATTCTAGGATTCACGATTTTCAGGCCAAGAACAAACGCATTCGCTCAAATTCACCACCAGGAGAGTGCTGGATGACAGGGGAGACATAGGGTCTGTGATCCAAGAGGGTGACGTTGGTCCTAGTACTACGAGTCTGGGAACTAAAAAAATTTTGGACGCTCGTTGACAAACTCTGGAATGGTGTCGATTATAACTTGTGAATATTCTTGTATCCATATTTCTAGTACAGCCCATTTTTATGTCTGGTGCGCCGCGCTCTCCAATATATATTAGAGAACCAAAGTAATCACAGTCTTCAGTCACTTGATTCCTTATCATTAGTCAATCTACAACCCACGGGATTGGGAGCAAAGTTGATACATTCCACTGAGAAAAACGTCTGAAAAACAGATGGAATAAAGGGGACGGAGGGAGTAGATTTGGTACAAGACCTACACCTTCGGACTGTCAGAGGGCAAGTGTCAAGTCACACAAGTCATAGTAAGTGATAGAAGATCCGATACCCTCCGAACTAGGTTGCTTTGCCTTCTGTGAGTCATGAAAAAAGTGATTTGACCCAGTTGGCAGTACCAGTAGCCTTAGTGATGTGCGTGATCACTGTAGTGCCATGTAATGGAGCCAACTGGGTGGCACATGCCAGCTTCAAGCTGGTATTGGAATGAATTCGGCTTGAAGTCAAAATTACATCACCACACATCCACAACCAGATTCAATTTCCTTGACATCATTACCATTAAGTGTCCATTTGATATCTCTCCTCAGAGTATAAGGTTTACTTTGGATGAGTGGTGTTGTAGTCTCAAAAGCTCCCCTCAGAGTATAAGGTTTTCTTGTAGGTGACTGAAGTTCTGTTGGTATAGGCAATGGTTTGTTTCTGCATTGTGTGCAATATGGGCATAACAAGTTTTGAATTGTATAGACTGTGGACGCAGATCCGAAGTTAGACATGTAGGGTTCAACCAACAAATTGATCCTTTTTTCACCCACATTTCCTGCTACAGGACTTTGCGCTGTGGTGTGAGAAAAACAATGGCAGTGAGGGAATGAAGAAGAATAGAGATGAGTTTACTCAGTTTCATTCATGTTCAATGGGTTAAATATAGCTGAGAGATACATACTATTTACATTTACTGCAGTCATGAAACCCTCTAAAGGCATGCTTGGCACTAGTGACACAGTTTTTCCTTTGGCAGAATCTCTATAGATCATTTGTTAGTGTCCAATAATCACAAACTGTAGCATTTCTGCAAAGTGCCTTACACCAGAAACCTACATGCAAAGGAGGGCAATGCATTATGAATCAAGGATTAGGATCCACCATTGCAAGGCATAGTGAGAAGTCATTGCTCACCGTTTCTTTGAAATGACCACAATTTGAGTAATAAAATTTATCACTATTGAGCATCATTCATCAGGATAGTTATAGGTCCAAATATAGGGCGCTCACAGTGTCACATCCTGACACATATTGAAATAGGTGTAGTGCAATGAGTCTACTAATATATAATGGAATGATAGATCTGTTAGGGAGATCTCCAGAGTATGGCTCATCCCCAGCCCTGTCACCTTTTATTATAAAGACCAATGATCGCCTCTTCATTGTTTTTTTATTAATTGTGTATGGGAAAATCCGCAAATCTCTCCTGAGTATTGTTCAATACTTATTATGCATAATTTTTGGTTGATTTCTGTGGAAATTCCATGCTCATTGTTGTTCACTGGGCATCATGTCCCAGGCTTTCACTGATGCCAATTCTGTATTATTCATTAGAGTATCGTCAGTCTCACCACACATCTCTCTGTCACAAGCGATATTGAAGTAGTGAGGTTGCATACCTGTTTATAGAGTAGACTGTGCGACAACGTGCCACTAGATCATTAATGGTGAACACTCCGGTGATATCCAAATAGCACCAGCAAGTCACGCCTTCTAAAGGGTCACCGAAAAAGTCACGTGAACATCTAATCCTGATTCCCAGACCCACTTTCTTCTCCTCTCGTCCTATCACCGCTAGACACCTTCTAGAGCAACTACAGTAAATGCATGAAACGGCGTCTATACCTTTAAACTCACTAGAGGCAAGATTTCTCGTTGAGGATCGACAGAACTCGCCTCCAAGTTCACCACACGAGCTAGGCGACATGTTCCATCACTCAAGGTCCGCAGAAGAGGAACTGCTAGCTTCTGTTAATCCAGCATGGAGGAAGAACCTGTTTTCTCTTATGGAACTACCTCGATCATCCCCTGCATCATTTCTGGTGCATGTCCTTACGACGTCGTTGATTGTGACTTCGGCGGTTGTGACGGTGTTGGAGACGATACCAGAGTTTCATTCGATTTCGAAGAGGATATGGTTTGGACTGGAGACGATGTTAGTCTCGCTTTTTACCATTGAGTATATTGCGAGGTCGTTGGCGTGGAGTACGTCTGTGGGAAGTTATCTTGGATGGGCAACGTGTATGTTTGTCTCGTCGTTTTGGTGCCTTTTCGTCCCCGTATTGACATGTCTCCAGCTTTTTTTGGAGTCATAGACCTACTAGCCATTCTACCTTACTACATTGAGATAATACTGCAAGAAGATACGGTACGCTACAGCCCTCCTGTCTGGACGTTACAATCTGGATTGCTACTTCTCTTGCGCTCTCGCAGTCTGTATTGTTCCGGTTCTCAATCTTAAGGATGTTCCGGCTCCTTCGTGTATTCCGACCGTTCCGCTATAACAACACACTTCT
Source organism: Pterula multifida (assembly GCA_900068985.1). Lineage (NCBI taxonomy): Eukaryota > Fungi > Basidiomycota > Agaricomycetes > Agaricales > Pterulaceae > Pterula > Pterula multifida. Next base: position 22,384 of record CEMT01385683.1, read on the forward strand.
CTTGTAAGTCTTCCGGACAATCTGTTACGTGCAGCAAGGCTGACCTAGACTAAGAACTATAGAGGTTATGTACCTATCCGTCCGGAGATCGCAGCACGCGTTACTTGCTATAACGTTCTTCGTGGTTATGGTTTTGACTATTTTCAGCACACTGCTGTACGTTTCTCGCCTTTTACATATAGTTTCCCACCCCCTGATGGTCTTTTCACAGTTATTTCGCTGAACGTGGGACTTGGGATGAGACGTTGGAGATTTTTATCAATACCGATGGCGACCCAACACAGTTTCCGGTATGTCCTCCTCTATCCGTCTTCTTTGCTTGCCACTCATTCGAGAACCAGTCCATTCCTGCTGCAGCATGGTAAACCACCCTACATCTCGTGATAATTGTTTACTGACAGCTTCTCTACTCCCTACCTCATCTAGGTTCGTTCTTGTCAGTACGTTATTTCTCTTCAGTATCACAATTTTCCCCACTTGCTGAGGAAGTCTATTCAGCGATCACAACCGTCGGCTACGGCGAGATCACACCTCGTTCGTTCCTGGGAAGACTAATAACTGTTCCTCTCTTGGTGTTCGGGCTTTTACTCATCGCACTGCCCAGTTTTGTGCTGGGTAGAGAGTTCAGTATCGTGTGGGAGAAGATGACGAGGGATCAGGTAGGGGATTTTTATACTTGGCAATCTGTTAAGTGATTGGCGTCTTGATGAGTGCTCCGCAGAATCACCACGGCCCTGAAAGGCGCTCTCCTGTTCCTCTCTTTTCGCGCCCAAACGCCCATCTCCCTGGTTCTCATCCCGGATCACTGACAAACATAGGTATAAATGGTGAGGCAAGCAGTAGTGGGGGTGATTTGACGAATATGAAGCTAGCTAGAAACCAGGCTGAGTTGAGGAAGCAGATTGTCGAGCTAAGGGGACTTGTGGAGCAACAAGCGGAGATGATGAGAAGATTGGTCGATGTGGTTGAGAAGGGGAAGCAGAGGGAGAGCTAGCGATAGAGTCAAGATACATTATCACTGCTTTTAATGTCCTTTATTTGTTTACGAGATATAATAGGTAATGCCATTGGTTGCTAACTTAGTTGGGTTGGATTTTATGGAGTGGCGTGGCTGTTGGGCGCCAAAAATTTGGTCATATGATCAATATCACGTCACGTCACTCTTGCTCTGGTTGCTCATCACCACGAGCCCCCTTGACGCACCCCGAGTCCTTCTGCTGTTTTTGCAATGACCATGACCTCCCTTGGCTATAGGAGCAGGATAATCTCCTTTTTGCAATAAGTTAGTATTTTTACTGAGTCAACAGTACACCCGTGAGCCAGCTGACTCAGTCTCAACGGCGCTCATCCTATGTTTCCTTGTGACTGTCTCGGCCTTCACCAAGGGTCATCAATATCTATGAATGAGAAACCTTCCTTCAATCCCTAAGCCCAATCTAATGGCGCCGTGCCTCTGAGACTTTGCCTTGTTGAGATGGCGCCTGGGTTGAAACTCGTACTTCTTCTACATGCATGAAGCCCATCAGGTCTACTGGTTCAAAATGCCGCTGCTTTCCGTCCAACAAATTCTTGGTCTCTGATGCAACGAACGTTCGAATACTCACGTCTTCACTGTGTGGTATCATATGTCAACGTCTGAAGGAACTCAAATGCGTTCAAGTCAGTGCATCCTAGCTTTATTTCACGTTCTGACTCATCAAGTTGTGTTATATGGACTGTTCAGTATCCTAGCATTGTACTTTTCTTCATGACCCTTTGAATTTATCCGGGATTTAGCCGTGAGGCGTTTGATTGAACCGAAGATGACACATCGGCAGGCCCTCTGAATTCAGTCAACGGGAGAAGGGCTTAGTACTCAGCGGTAAAGCTAGAGAAGCTTCCTCGTACATCACGTTTCTGCTTCTGCCGCTGATAAGATGTTTTCTTAGCTTTCTCTAATCAGTAGAATGCAATACACGAGGTCAAGAAACACGCGGCTCTGGAGTGAAACAACATGGACGATGGTTTATTTTAATATTATTAGACTGGTCAACTTTGACCATCAGTCTCATGCAAGCGCCTTCTAAGAACTCTTTTCCTGGTAACCTGAACATCCGAAGGAAGCCTGTTAGCTTATTGCTATAAAATCCAACGTAGATATCCTTCGAGACCTCAGTTTCGCCTCCCCTGATTACTCTTTAGTCGGGATGTATCTCTCGTTCGTCTCTCTGCTCAGTCTCGTTCCCCTTGCCCTAGGTCTGTCTACAGGAGACCTGGAGGTCACAGTGAAAGCTATCTCATCCACAGTATCTTCGGTCAAAGACATTGTCATTTCGGCAGTGATTACTAACCCTACGGATGCCGACATCCGCGTCATTCCGAGGAACAATATGCTCGACAACAGTCTCTTTACCAATTCTTTTACGGTGACCAAGGATGAGCAGAAAGTTATCTTTACTGGTCTTCGTGTATGAAATTTTTGTCTTGTTTTTTCTTCATCTAAAGGTCGACTAGATCTCGGTGGACTTGAGACATGAATCTTCATTTGTCACGATCCCAGCTGGTCAATCTGTTGCGGTAAATCATACTGGGTTTGCGGCCCTGTACGACTTCGAAAGCCACGGAACGGGCACTTTCACATTCTCTCCCAATGCGTTATTCCAAACATCTGCCGAGGAGGCACCCATCATTGCAGACGTTGCCGACATTCAGATCAAAGTTACCAACGATGTGGCCAAGCAAACCCTTCCTGGATTTGCGTCAGAACCGTCGGTCGAAGAACGCGGTACACTACAAACCACACCCAGCTGCTCCGACGGAGGAAGATTGCAGACTCTCGTTACAGCACTTGCTTCTGCTCGTTCCTTGGCAGGAGGTGCTGCAACTGATATCAGAAGCCACCCTACCAGCACGACTTGGAATCAGTTCTTCGGCGGGAACAACCAGGACGACATCTGGTATAGGTTTGATATCATCGCTGGAGATCTTGCCTCTGCTGGTGTCCGAAGGTAAGTTCGTGATAGCACATTCAGCGCCCAGGGTGATCAATTTTCAGTTAGGCTTTACTGCAATTCAGACCCGGCCGGGATCTGCACGGGGGGTGTGGTTGCGTATGCACTCCTCAGTTTGAGTGGGGGTCAGATCCTGAGTAGCGATGTAAGCGCCCTGTTAATGTCCTGAGGATTGAAAAATCGATTTCCTCCTAACAGATCTATACGTGCGATATCTTTTACACCGCAATTGGACCCACACCGGGGATTTGCTCCCGTATGTGTCGAGTACCATTCCTGAGACAATCACTGACCTTGATTTCTGCAGAGCCTATTGGGAATATCAACAATAGTCAAGGCGGTGTTATCCTCCATGAGGTGGGAAAATGGATAAATTACGATATTTCCAAGCTGATCATTTTTGTTTGGCCAGCTATCCCATGCTACATCTGCTACTGATGATATTGCATACGGCTGTAACACCGTTCAGTCCCTATCTCCGGCTAATAAGAGAAATAATGCAGACAATTACCAGGCAAGTTCCTGTACACTTTACCAAGATATCATGAGAGTTGATTGGGGACCTCTTCTAGTGCATGGGCCTCAATATCTATAAAATCTATAACTGTTGAGGCGGTGGAATTTAGTTTTACTGGGATTTTGTTGTAAATCACCGCCTGAGGTCTTCTCTGCATAGACCTACGCATTATTTTGGGAGACACGAATGAATAATTATGTCTGCTTCGTCACGAATGTAAAGGAGATTGCGATGAAGAAAAATACTTTGAGGTGGAACTGACTGATGGCTGGAAAGTAATTAAAAGGAGATGAGTTGTACATGAGATGAGGACAGCGGAAAGCGATGCAGTCAAAAATTCCTAGGATTACTGCGCCGGCCGTCCTCACATCTTTTGTTGGAGAAAAAAGACAGAAGTGAATACATTGCTCTCACAGCTCATCGAATAGTTATTCCTTGCGAACAAAGCGACATTTCTGCGGCCGCAGCCATTTTCCTCGACACATCATTACTCTGTGCTGCAGCACCTGATGGTTTGATGGTGTTTTGCATATCAGAAAGTGTCGACTACGGAGGATATTGATGCTCGCCGAACTGGGTAAGGTGTTCAACAGAAACTTGCAAGGGGCAAGTGTTAACGAGACATTACAGAGTTACTACCGTCTTGATGCGATATAAATATAGAAACTACTCATAAACTGATTGTCTTCTTGACAACAATCTGGAATGAACGATGGGACATCATTGGATTGGATATACTGTATCAATTATTGTGATATACACGGGAAGGAGGAGAGGATGGGATGGGATAGGAGGTGCGCTTGATATTGCAGAAAAAACAGGGCCAGGGCCAACAGATCGATTGTTAACGACCCGAACACCTGCACTGTTCCTCGTGTTGGGCTAAGGATCAAGGATAATGCGTCCAGCCACAGGGACTAGACGCGATACCTGAGTCATTCTGTGGAAAATAATCCGAAAAAAGTCGGCCTCAGCTCGCTCAACCCAGCGCCCTCCATCCCAACGGCCCTGACAGCGTCAACGCGTGCAGAATCATCCCAACAGTCGACGGAGCAATCGACGCCGGTCTCGATAGTTTTTTGAGCTAGACCACGTTCGAGACGGGCCCAAAGCAGTGATGCAACAGATGGTGGACATAATTATCAGATACCACGTCTTGGTCCGGTTGAAGGGACAATTGGATCGACGACCGAGCCTAGTTGACAGGGTAAAGGACGAATGTATAGCGAGAAAAGACGATGGCTCGGTTTCGCGTGATCCATGGACTCTCATAAATCCCCTTGCTTTTTGTGTTTATGAGCTAGTAACTGGATAGTAACAGGTCGAGAAGGAGCCTCTAGCGATAAATACTGACTCTGAGTTGTGATTCTCACAGTTAAGACGAGACAACATATATCATATGACATAAAAAATCAAAGCATGACTGGAACTACTACAGTGGAAATTCTCCTCATTTCATCCACTGAACAGAATGCAGCCAAATTGGAGGCGAATCCCAGGCCCGTGCTGTAGGCGGATTCTCTGTGTTGCTAATATACCTTGTATCAAACCTACATCCATCACAGATCCTACAGAGGGAAAACTGATGAGGATGATTCCCTTTGGGTTGTCGTGAACAGTATGTTTTCATACATAGCCATCAGAGGCTTATTATGTCTGTAGTTTACGATCTTGAGGATGAGCCGACCAATCGCTTTAGCGGATCCACTTCCGTATTCACCATCCCAACTTCCGATGTCCATACCCTAGCTCATCTGAAACGATGCTTTACCGCTGGGGTCACAGAATTCGTTTTTGTTACTCTCAATCCTGGGTATACGCCATTAGAAACATTGAAACCTCTTGTGGATCGACAGCAAACCCATGCAAAGGTCAGGGGTGCGCTCTGGGGACAGCTTCTTGTCCCAAGCACAACTGGTGATGATGGTAGTGATGGTGGGTCTAGGCTCATCGCAATTGTTGGTTGGGATTCCGTCCAAGTGGGTTATTCTTTATCCACCCATATTTTTGGATGAGTCTAACATGTTCCCGCATCGGCTCTGATAAACAGGATCACACAGAGACTGTCTCTACATCGGAATTCCAGGGGCACATAGAGAGGATCAGTTTAGCGGCGAAGAAAATTGTGATGTATCATGCCTCCCTGAACCTAGCCATGTGAATTTATCTGATCCAATTGTATGCCCAACAATGGAGACACTATCTGGCAGTATAGCTTGAACGAATTACATCTACTATCGGATCATGCGCTTTTTTCACACAAGGTCCCTGTCTAAAGGTACTCTGCAGTCTCTTAGAGTAGTCACATGCGTTGAAGCCAATCAGAATGCGCATGCGATATTCCGACATAGCCGAATTATTTTCTCACAGCCTATCTACAACGCACCAAGCAGTAGCAAGTATAGCCCTCGGATTGACTCACTGATTGTCCCGACAGCAACTGTCTCTCTCCATATCATGCCATCTCAAAAAATCGCGCGATGGTCGTAAGGGAAGAATGCTCATAAAGCTGCGGCTTATTCTGATTCTTGACGTCTGTTGATTCTTGACGTCTGTTCTCAGCAGCCCTGGAAGGGTCTGAAATCCTTCTTCCCGTACGATACGCCTGGATCTCCAGCTGGCTCTGAAATTCCACGGTCTTTTCTTCGCTACACGACTGTGCTTGTTTCCTTTTAACTCTACACACCTACTTTTCCGGGGGGGAATATGCCATCAGAACGTGCATTGAATACATGTGCTCTAGCAGTTGCCTGTGTTTACAGTACGGTTTGACCATTTTGAACCTATTCGTTACTTGCTAACCAGATATCATCGCAACTTGGCTACCCATTCAGCACTCCACGCTGTCCTAGCAACCCAAACACTGTATCGTATCTATTACAGTCCGATCCATATCCGTCGACTGTTATACACCCTCTTCGTCCTCCTGCTATTCATCTCTGGGACACTAAACACCGCTGCCTACATTGCGCTTTTCCTGAACTACACAGAGTCAGTTGTAGTAGGTACACCCGATAGTTCCAGACTTGGATCCCCAAATCCAAGAATTTTAATGCTCCCTCCGGCTGCTATCGTGAACTTGGGCAACATTCCGCCTCTGTTGATTTCATTGTTGAGTCAGTCATATATGGTGAGTCAGAAGAAATATTCTCCTGGCATTATTCTAAAGCTGATAAAGCCATCCTTTACTCTTGCTAATATCATAAGGCTTACCGGGCTTCAATCATCTGGGGCAGAAGAATCCTCATAATGTCTATATTGATCCCCTTGTCCGTTGTGATCATCAGTTAGTGTGATGCAATCTAGAACGGGAGTCGCACTAAATAGCCTTGTAGTCATAGGAGCCGTTGGCGTCTTTTCTCGGACCCCATCCGTGTTTCCGTCTCAGCCCGTAATACGACCAGCCCCCACCATATCATCATCACGCATATCGTTGACTGCGTTTGCTGTGTCAGCACAACTTTCTTCCGCTCCTTCCTCCACCTCCACTCCTCTCTTTTCTTCCTTCGGCTCAACTCCACCTCAAAACCTGTTCTTGACGTTCTGGATCTGCTCTGTCATATTTGAAGTCTGTGTTACTCTCTCCATCGTGATCTGCATACTGCGGAAGAGAGTGCGCGTTAAGAAGGCTATAGCTCGTTCCCGTACACAGCCTAGTTGGCAAGCCAATAAGACAGCACGGGGAGCCTGGACGCCGAATCAGACACTAGATGCATATCTGAAGGATTATACAAGTATTGGTTCTATTCTGGTTGAATCCGCCCTTCTGTATACACTAGTGGACGCAATAGCATATCCATTCCTCCTTACATCAGGAACGTTGAACGCAATTGTGTCCCATGCACCTGAAATAAATCATGCACAGCGTCAAGTCATAACCACGTTGTTGTTTTCGCCTCTAGTAGTCCAGACAGAGGTGAGTTTTTTTCCAGCCTCATCGCTGGGTTTTCCATGGGATTAAATTCTGACGTGGTTGTTCGTCATTCTTGATCCATGGACTGCCTTCGAATTTTGTCTCCTATCACTGATACCATGAAACTTTGAACTCCAGTGTATGGCTGCAGAACTAATTATCTACCGGTTTGCGGTCGGTCGAGGCTGGACAGAAGACATCTCAAAAACTATCAGCAACACTCATATCGCTGGTGAGCCACAAGCAAGCCCCCCGCCCCCGGTACCCAACAAGGATGAAGAAAATGTGGTAGAGATTAAAGGTGGACATTGATTGAGTCGGGGCGTCTTGGAGATGCAGCTATTTATTTAGAGGTGTATCATCCTGTAATTAGCAAAGTAGAATGTACCCGTACAAGATTCACCGCCAGGGTGAACATAAATAGTTTCTACAATCGCATAGCATGGACCAATTCATTGAACCACAAGTCATTGCGCAAGTGGGAGAAACGAAAGTAACCGATGAGTACAGTATTGGATATTAGAACGTGAAGCTTTATTGATTCCTGTCACTATTTGCTATCATTATCCACCCCAAGTATTGTTTTCAACTTTTGTATCACATCCGTTTCACTCTTCGCATCCTCCAACCTCCAGTCCAGAAACCTCTTGAAAACAGCTTCGGCGTCCTCCAGATCCTTGCGCTCGTCCTCTCCCATTGAATCTTCTAGCAACCGTCCTATCTCGTGAGAGCTGATCAATTCACTTGGTGGACAAAGGGCATCAGTTGCGCGCGGACCATGAAACAAAAAACCTGTATGTCGTACCTGACGTATTCAGCCCGTTCGAGGACAGCCTTCGGAACCCCATAGATTTCAGCACATTGGACCGCGTGAGATCTTAACGAGAGGCCAGGCGTGATACTATCAAGAAACCCTTGCAAATTCAGGTCACGCATTCATCGCATCAACGCCTAGAGAAAAGTGCAGACCGATATAAATAGGTTATCTTATCCCCCGGTCTCACGATGTTTGCTGGTTCTATTCTTGAAGATGAGTGAGTATAGCTTCCAGAGTTCGCAATGCGGTTGTCATTAGGATAAATATAAGTGCTTGAGTTGGTGCTGGCGAAGAGAATCTGCATGTGAAAGAAGGAAACGCCAGGAGTAGCAGGATCGAGCAAATCAGGCTTGAAGATATCGTGAAAGTGAGTTGCGACTAGGACTTTGGGACATCGTTCACCTCGTGCCAGCAGATGCTTGATGACGCCACAGAAGAGACCTGCACCATCTATATGTACAAGGTAGACACGTTGAGCAGGTGAACCAGAACGTCAGCGCCAATTCGAGATAGGATACAAGAAAAACAAGCGACCGGGATTCCCAGAAGAGGTTGAGAGGAGACACCAGAATGATAAGAAGACTGGCCTTCCGTAATCGTGCCTTTGCCAAATTCATCTATCACAATCAGAGACCTAGGTGTAGAGTTCCTCAAAGCCAAAGAGATTTGATTAAGGTCGATCATGAAGGATGATTGTACCTTTGAATCGTGAAAAGAAGCTGTGCATGAAAGCGAGGCATTTGATTTACCTTGGATATAGAATCGCGGGTTGAAACGCGTGTGAAAACTTTAAGATACAAGTCAATATGATTCCTAGTACAAGTTATCAAAACATACTTTTATCGACCACTCCGAGGGTAGCTGATTCAGCCGGGACGAAGCTTTCAAACACCTTAGTACCTCAAACTATAGATGTAAAGTTGAGGGCACTTGTATTCGTACCTTCCGATCTAACGGTGTTCCGTCAACTGACTGTTAGACAGGCTGATATGCAACCACGAAACACACCTGAGCCATGAGCTGTATCAAAGCGATCTGATATCAAAAGTTGCCAACCCATTAGCTCGATAGACGGATAGTGCAATCCCATACCTGCTTCAAATAAACGCTCTTCCCACATGCATTCGCGCCAGTAATGATCATAATGCTGTTCTTCGTCCTGTTCTCGATTTCAGCGCCGTCGTCCTCAGACGTAGGCATAGGATGCCGTCTGGAATTGTGAATAGAGTTAGCACGGAATCCACCTACGACGTAGGTGTCGTTTGCTACGAAGATGTCCACGACTTGTTCTTGTAACGGGTGACTACATCCGACAAAAACAAACAACACGTCAGCTTCCAAAACCCACAATGTTCTTTAAAGCTCACCGTCCACCCTTGATATCAATCGTCGTACCTCCTTCTTCCCACGGCTCTCTCATGTCAGGCCGGACGTACTCATAATTGACAGCCGCATCCGCAAACGTAAGCAGGACGTCAAGTTCGGCGCAGACTTCACATGCTTGACATATAGCTTCGGCATTCGGGGTGATAGTGCGTTCGAGCAGCATTTGAATTATTTCTATTTCGCGATCTGTTCGTAGCATGAAGACGAGTATCATACTCGAAGCTCGATGGAGAGAGCCGTACCGATGATAAGAGGAAGGAGGTCACCGATATGTTTGTCCATATCTGAGTGCAGCCATACTGCTCAGCTGTCGGGTCGAACATCGCATTACATTGGGAGAACAAACCATGCATCTGTTGACACTTGAAGTACACGTGTGCCCTACGTATCTTGTTATCCTCGCCATTCAGGATCTCAGGGAGTACGAACTTACTCAGTAGAGAACTGTTCAACTTCATTCGTCAACGGACAAAGGGGATAAAGGCGATCGGTGAAAATATACCTGAAACGTCCATCCGTCCAGCACTCTAATCTCCCCGCCCTCCCATCCTTCTCTCATAGGCACACAGACAAGAAAACCTGTTCGATAGATGAGCTAATACGACCTTAAAAAGTATTGCAGGAATAAGAATGACCGAGTTGGGGAAAGTACACTACGTTTAAGGCTTCCGCATAGTCTTGTGGAACGGTGTGACTGATCTGGATAGCGACTTTGGACTGGAATAGTGGGTTTATCAGTAATGAGATAGACGGATAAAGGAAGCAAGGGAAGTAGAAGGCAAAAAGGACGTGAACCTACGAGAACAGTGTCAATTCCGTTATAGACCCTCTTCCTATTATCTAGTTCTTCATCGATCCTAGGTCGGACACACACTCGATTGTTAATATGGGATTCTTCCCAGTCGATCTGGTGGTTGGTAGGCTAAGCGAGAGATGGCGGAGCTAGAAAGTGACCCTGGCTTACAGTGCTGTTGATTGTATTCCCAATATCTCTGAAACATGGGATATCAAAAGCTTCAATAAGCTGCGAAGCAAGCATGAGAGCGCGTCAAGCGGAAGGGAAAATCCTGGCAGACGAACCTCTTGAACAATCGGCACGTTTGCCCCAGCTATCAGCTCCTGTACCGAGTCATTCAACATGGCACAATTAACGACAAACTAGAACAATGACAGCTATGTCATGACCAGAGAGGCCAAGTAGGGACAAGCGTACCTTGACGATAGCCATCCACTCCTTCACACCTGCTCTCCCCTTGCACAGTTCCCTAACCGTTCTAACCACATTATTGACCCCAGCCTTTAAATAGCCCCTCATTTCACTGGCCACGTTCAGATTGTGTGGATGTGTGAAGCACGATACGGCATCGTGCCGGGACTTGATGGTGGAAAGGGATAAGCAAGGGCGGAGAAGCCAGGTTCGAAGGAGAGTGCGGCCAAGAGGAGTGCACGTCGTGTTTAAAATCCCTGTTGGGATAAGTTTATATTTCCATCGTATAGCGATGAAGAGATTAAAAAACGAACCAAATAAAGATAACCCTTCTTTAGTTTTGTCGGAATGAATCGAGGCGTGTGACTCGTCGCAGAATACTTGCAACGAGCTTGATATAGAACTCAGAGATTAGAGAGTGAAGGAGCAGTGATTGAAGGAGCGCGCGTACGCTAAAGCGTCCGCATTTATCTGCATATATTCATCTCTATATTCGGGAGGGTTTTCAGGCAGAGAAACAGATAGATTAACAGGAAAATGTGACGCACAAAGCAAGAGTTTTGATCTCTCTAATATCCAACCCTTCAATTCCCTCGTCGTCTAGATCTCCAACTGCTTGTTCGCGCAGGAGATAGTCGATCAACGCACCCGCTGAAGATAACTAATAGGATGACCAAAATTACTATAAAACATAGGAAAATTAAAAGATCTAGACGAAGAACTCACAGCAAGCGGTGCACAGTCCGTCAACACGAAATTACTCAACCGAATAGACGCGTTTTTCATCTTCACTGTAGGATCTCCCTGATCTTGAACGACATATCGTCGGCCGAGAATCGTATCGATGTTTCCCCTCCCGGGCCCAATTTCCGAAGACGCTAGTGTTGAGGAGGACGATATGCCCGAGGGCAACGGAAGCTCAGAGAGAATTCGAAGGACGAGAAGTCGGTCTCTTCCTCGGCTTGGTGCAAATTCTTTGTGGGGGCGGATTTGAAACGTTGCTGAAGATGATTCGGCTGTGAGAGAATTAGCGGGCAACTCAGAGGTAAGAGAACGGAAGGAGCTGACCGAAATCGTGTAAAACATCAATGAACTTTTCGTCTGCTCGAGAGCTTGTAAGAATAACATTAGCGTTGCATTGTTCAAGCACTAGAGATAGATCAAAGCGTGTTCATATATGCACTGAAGGAAGAGGCGGGCATGAAAAATAAAAGGAAGGAGAGGACATACAGGTGTTCGTCAAGTCAAAATGGGAGCTTTCCTGGGTATCTTCATAGATATATATTGTGCCTTTCATAGCCTCGTAATATGCGCATCCAAATCTTCCACTGACACAAACCAGTGAGTATGTTAATCAACCTGGGCTACCGAAGACTTACTTTTGACAATGCGCAACAAGAGAGACCTGCATTTAATGAGGTTAGACAGAAAAAAACAAAGGGCGAAACAGAGATAAAGTACCGTATCTAAGTCTTCAGAGGAGTACAAACTCTTATCTACATCACTCGTCTGCCCAGTTTGTGCAGAAGTATTCTCATTTTCATTGTCGGTGGCGATCGTCGCTGTCTGCTCGAGCTGGTTCTGCTTGTTGTTATTCTTGTTTCTATACTTTTGCTTGGCTTTAATAGCCTTCCATCGTACTGTCCTAGATTTTCTTGCGTCTTTGTTCCCTTCGTCTGCAGCTTTGCGTCGTTTGGGGGTTGCTTTAGCCATGCAAAGACGCTACAAGTTTGGTTGCGTTACGCGAGCGTTACGCGTTGGAAACACGATCACGTTGTGCCGGGCCGCTCTGGGCTGTAGTTGTTGCTCAGATCTTTGACTACGGGAATCTTGTCGCAGGTAAATTTATCGACTGAGAGCTCACATACAAGAACATAAACGCATTCTAAGTAGCTTTTGCTAAATCAGGGCCTCAAGGGACTTGTTAAAAGAGACGTCTCACCTCACAATCATGTGAGATCGCTTCTCTGTTGGCCGTATGTCACGGAAGTCCCTGTTCAACAGCCGTACAATGTCGTTGATTAACAAAGTATGATTAGGACGTTAAAGTGAGTGGAAGATGTACTTAATTTAAGACCAGGCTGACGCGCCCATTGGCCAGGAGCTGAGCGAGACCCACGGATGAAATGTGACAGCAGTGATTAAGATAATATGGATATTACCAATCGAAATCGATAGCAATCCTCAACTAATGGGCAGGAACAAACCGCACTATACGAGGGAAATCAAGCTTATCCGAGAAGCCTTCAACCCTTGATTCTAACACTATCGCTAACTCATGGGAACCTGTGATTAAGCTCTCTTCCATGTCATAAGCGATAACGGCCACAAGCAGCTCATTCTGAGTGGATGAGGTGATAAAAATCAGGACTGTGTCATCGTGTTAAGTCTCTAACGGCTAATTCAGGGCATCCAGGTTGTTGGACAGCCCAAACTTGCAGAGAGAGCGATAAACAGGAGTGATTCAGAGTTGGGTCCTCCAGCTCTTCGTTGGTATCGCAAACTGATCAGTGACCGCTGCGTGCGCACCACTTACCTTTTGGTCTGTGTGGCCACAGACTCAGTGCTGCACGTTGAAGACAGGCAAAATTCTGTGTTCCTTGATGAGATTACACTGAGGCACTGATGAGAAATGCGAACAAGCAAAGAGTACTGTAACTACTAGTGGTGTGAGAGAAAGATTATGTCGGATCACAAACCTCGTCCATCTCGCCCTGGAAAGGATACAATTACTCTGAACCCACGGAGTAGATGAAACCTCACCAACAGCTTCTCATTATAACTGATGCATCCCACTAAGCCTCCTTGATTCATGTCATGTGCTACCACCATGCCAATCCCGATCTCACTCCACCTCCAATCTTAGTTCTTTTGCTTCCTCACTTTGATATAGTGCAGAAATCCTGTTCAACATCTGTTCGAACACTAGCTCCACTTATCGCTATTTATGATAATAACGAATGCTCTCAAAGTTAGGACCTTCTGTTTTGTTCAGAAGGTTTCAGGAGGACTTTGACTAGTGTCCTACTGATTCTCCCACCCACTGTCAATGGCTGTGGGTCGGGTTCCCAAATGCTCGGTTCATAGCTGTACTTAAGCTACTCAAGTACTTGCAGGTGAACGGCCTGGCATTGTCCTTCGGATACGTATTCCACTCAGTCATCAATCAGTCCCAGCTACTGTTGAGACCGATGCCACCCCGCTAGGCATCTCTGCCCTTGATATCAACTCAACTGTACATTTATGCTTGCGAGAAATCTGATGATGGCCCATGCCCCACAGAGTCCAGGCTGAAGTTAATGAACATGAAATCGGTGTAGCAATCAACAAGAGGGCTGATAAGAACGATTGTCGGGACTGGAGATGATTATGAGTGCTGACATTGGTCCAGCAGAACATGGATCCGAAGGTGTCGAGCATCCTGGGAACTAAACACATGTTTTGATTAAACGTGCCTTTCTTCAGCCTATATAATGGCCAAGTTCTTATCTATATCACTTGTCTCCTCAATTTGTGTACGCATTTATGTCAGGTACGCATTGTGGTCTGCATAAAGTAATATGCCAAGAGGATGTATGTCATTCTTCACTTGTTTCATCACTGTGGTATCTATCACGATCGTGTTTCTAGAGATATCCAAGGATAGAAATTATGTTCAACATCCGTTGAAACAGGGCCTTTATCTGTCATTACTTGTGACAATAGGGAAACCTAAATCATGCTTTCCTGATTGAAAGGTGATGCTCAGAAGGTCTCAGGAGGACTTCGACATTAGCATCTCATTGATCCTCTCACCTGCTATCAATTTCTGTGTGCCGAGTTCCCAAATCCATGGTTCATAGCTGTATTTAAGCCCTTCGAGTCCCTTGCATTGTCCTCCATACACGTATACCACTCAGTCATCAACTAGTCATCCATGGATCCAGCTACCATTGGCAACAGTGCCATACCTCCCTGCATGTCTGCCCTCGACATCGAACACCTCACAGTCATTGGTCAGCATATACAGTTCAACTGTGCGATTATGCTTGGAGAATTGTCAGCATACGGTACGTTACTGGTCATTGATTGTTGCACAATGCCCGGATATTCATCCACATATTAGGTGCCTATGCTATGATATGCGGGATGGCACTTTATTCTATTATGTCAGTGCATTTCCTGGTTTGGCTTTTGTTCAAATCTAAAATCGCAATGTTTAGAAAACGCCCTGAGAAATCACATCGGACCTGGATTCTCTTCTGCATCCTAGTCCTCACATTCACTGCAACCTTCTTTCTGTGTTGTGTACGCACAGCTTCTACAATCGGTCCAATCCAAACAATCTTGGTCGACAACCCTGATAAACCATTTGAGACCCGAGTTGATGCATACAACAATCAACCTTGGCCTCTTCCTTTTGTAGATGTTGCTGTTGTCATGGAAAACACTGCCGATGCAGGTCTATTGGTGAGATTTCAAATAAAAAGCAGTCAGCATGTCGTTCTGAAATTCACAAAGTTTCTTGTCAATGATGGCCTTGCCATCTGGAGAGCGATGGCCATATATAATGGAAATCTGCGATTGATTTTGGGTGCAACCTTGTACTTCCTCCTGTTCTCTAGCTTCAGTACGCCTGTCAGAACACTATTCATCCGGTGCCAAGAAACTAATAGAAACCCTGGATAGCACTCTCAACGACATCAATAACCCGTGCTATCATTTCTGGGGAAGAGGCCTTCTCTAATTCAGATATATATAGCATCAGTGCCATTGCTGGCTCTGTGCTGAGTATCTGTGTGAACGCAATAGCGACAGGGATGATTGGATATACAGCATTGCACGTCAAAATCATTGCGTTTCTTTCTTTCACTTACACATACACATATTTAGTCAACATCTAGCAGTCGAATACAAAATCCGGCGTAAATTGGATGGAGCAAGAATACTCATTCTCCTTGCTGAGTCCGGATTGTTGTACGCTGTCATCCAAGTAGATCCTGTCACTTACTCTGGTTGAAGCTTCTGTTGATGTTATACCCATCTATTTAGATTACTAGACTGACATTGGCACTTGCTGTGGTTCCTTCCACCCCGGCATATGGATCACTCGAGACTGGTATGCAAATTTATGAAAATCTCACGATGCCAATGATAGTATGTCTAGTTCCCACTACCTCTATATCTGACCATAAATAATATTACACAGGCCGCGTATACCCCGACGCTCATTCTCATTATTAACTATGGATATTCCATCGCCAACACCATCCAGATGGATAGTACAAGTCTTAGAGATGACGCACCTCCCTCACGATATATCCACAGCACCAAATCTGGTAACGACCAGCAGATCACCTCAGCTCAACCCCCCGAGAGTGGAGGTAACAGGTCTGAAATCAATGTAGTGATCAATGAGGCAGGAAGAGAGGGCTGATAGGAATGATTGCCCGACTGGGAGATGAATACGAGTGCTGACCTCAGTTTGTGCAGAGGTATTCGCATCTTCGTGACAGGGGCCGCCAATGTCTGTCTGCCTAGGCTCATTCTGCATGATGTCAGTCACGTTCTTTCGATAGTTCTGCTTGGCTTTGATAGCATTCCGTCGTACTTTCTTCTATATTCTTGTGTCCTCGTTCTCTTCATCTGTAACCTTGCATCGTTTGGTGACTGTCTGCACTGTGAAGGCGTGGCGTGACGCGAGCGTTACCCGTCAGCGCTCAGCGCTTCAGCCTCAGCAATGACGCTACTATGTCAGCAAATATTTGCAGAGGCCGTTGAGTCGGGCCGCTCGGGGCTGTAGGCGTTCTTTGACTAAGAGAACTTTTTCACAGTTTTACCTCCTGCGCACTCACTAATTCACGGCCAAGGACGCGATGGCTGAGCTGTGCCTCTGAGAATCAATTCTCATGGAATAAAGATAAAGGTATATAGCCTGGATTACTCGACTGCCTCGTACAATTCGATGACTTGGCAGGAGAAGCAAGGATGAGTCAAGTCAGGTTGGCGTACAAGTGGATCATGTATCATTCCGCATTGGATGGTAATAAAGGGGACAGTTTTATCGTTGGAACGAATAAACCGACGCAGTTGGATGAGACATCGAGTGAGCTGGAAGACTGGGTCGTAAGGAGGTTAGATGAGATGTGGGAGGGTATTGAGGGTATTGCTCTGAGTCATGACCAGATGTCTGATGGGAATTTACCCTCTTAGGTGTCATGCACTCGCTTAGGCTTTGTCATTTGCTGTTGAATCTCAGGAATACAGTATTTATGTATTTATTCCTTCTTTATTTTATGAACAGCAACGATGACAATGACTGAAATATCGGCTGGAGATTTATCTAGTGGCATTGATGGCCTTGTGTGGCGTGCCGAGTCCGAGATGTACATGCACGTGACCTATCCTTCCTTCTTTCTGTTCGACGCGTCTCGCCCGCTTCAGCTTTGCCACGATGTCGCACCAGGACCTTCCATGCCTTCGTTACCCAGAGAACCTCGGAATTCACACTCCTACATCCCTAAACATTGAAATGGCGGCGAACATGCTTCAAAGGGCGGTTCAGATGTCTGCCCAGGTACCCTTTAGCTGGGGTTTCGTCGATAGGCCGCCTGGTACGCTTCGTTTCTTTTGTCTGATGTTCTGCTTGTCTCTTTGCCTCTTTTTCTTTACCTTTGGATTATGTCGCTGATTTTCAATGAATAGAGGGACAGGTTGTGCTACTATATGTTCCTCCTGGGACGCCATTACCATTGGACGGGATAAGATATCAAGATAACGAAACCCGAACGACTATAGCTCTCCAAGGTGGTCGAGTACGTTCATGTTGTTTTCTCTGGGCGTGCAGTACCGATTGTGTCACTAGGAGCTCGAAGTATCTGAGACTAAATTCGGATTCATACCCAACTCCGAAGACGGCATCGCATGGCGCATCCGGCGCACTTTCAGGTTAAGAAAAGGCGGACACTCAAGCTTAGTATTGGTGCACTACACCAGAGGACCTGAAGCGCGTACGTCTAACCTACTCATTCTTCCTCTCACCCTCCCGCTCATACACTTTCTCTCCACAGCTATATTACCTGGTGCCGCAAACGTTCCTATCCGGTCTTACCCTCTCCGAGTAGTCAACGAACCGCACACGTTCGTTCTGGGCGACAAAATGGGTCAGAAAGTCCCTGGGCCGATCACCATCCCTGGTTCGTCCTCTCCGTTGCCGGGTACCGTTCCTGGTGCACCAAGTCCTATGCCTGGTGTGATAGGACCCAGTATCCCTAACCCTATGCCTGGAGGAGTGGTGGTGGGAGGCGGTGGTATGGGTGGTATGGGTACAGGTGGCATGAGCGGTGTTCGTATGCCAGGTATGGGCGCAGGCATGCCACCTGGACCACCTGGACCGCACGCCGGACCAGCTCCGGGCGGTCTACCTCCTGGTATGGCACCCTTTGGGCCGCAGGCAATGTTGGCGCAGCAGAATAGTGCGATGGAAGCACTCGAGAGAAGGAGAGAAAGGGATAGAGCGATGGAGAGAGCTGCTGCTGCTAATCCTGCTGCTGGTGTTCCTGGGCCTGGGCCTGGACAGGCAGGGGGTAGGGTGAGTTTTACTGGTCTGTTGTTGGTCCGAGGTTCATTATGGTTTTCGTTTTCCCTTAGCCGATGCCAGGTGGGCGACCGGGGCAGGTTCCTAGAGCGGAGGAAGATGAGTCTGCAGGTGGGGATTCGTGCTTTCTCTCTCTTAACGGTCACGCTTATCGAGAGGTGTCGTTTTACAGATGAACTTGACCACGTCTCGACGCGGACGTTGGTTAAGACTCGATATATACGGAATCATGAATACATGAATGAAGTGTTTGTCCACGCCGCCTTCCGTATGCTTTATTCCTTTCTTTGCTCCCTGGGTGTCTGATTCACCTTTTGTCTCCCTGTAGATGACAAAACTGCAGCACCAAATCCATCATCACCGTATTCCATATTCGACAAAACCGAGATGGAAGCTAAAATTGTATGTTCTGCTTCTTCCATTCGTTGTGAGCTGATTTATATACCGTGAATAGGCAAAGCTCACTATGGAGATCGACGCATTGAAGAAAGCGGCGGAGGAGAGGAAGTCAAGGCGTGACCGCCTCGGAGATTCGATGACGATGACGAACTTGGAAGGCATTACTGCGTAGTTGTGGTATGCTACGGCTGTATTTGACTTGTGTATAGGTTATTGTAAAGTCCACGTATGAGACCTGTAGGACTTTCATAAAGCTCAGGCAATCCCTTTGTAAACAATCACATGACAGGAAACAAAGGAGCACGTGACAATAATCATTTAGCACATCAGTTTCTTACCTTCATATCCGTCAAATGGAATGGACTCTTCGACACCGACTACACAACCAGAGTTTGCAGCGGTGTATACGACACTCCTCAAATCAGCCGTCAAGCTAACTACACAATCTGCCTCATTACCCCCGCAGTCGGATCTTGGGTTTCACAGGACCTTGGATAGTGAGGTAGCAAGCGGATTGGAGCAATTAGAGGGGCGAGTGTTGGGTCTGGTCAATAAATTGATCGAGTTTGTTCGCGATGGTGATGATCGTGGCGATGGGAAGGGGAGGGAGAGGGAGAGATTGGAAGGGCTGGATGATGTTGTGGACCGGTTTGAGAGGGTTGTGGTGGATGAAGTCGATACACTGTTAGAGAGAGCTGTGTGTTTTTGGTTTCTTTTTTTTTATTTACTTTCAACTTCTCTCTTACAGTTAATATGTGAACAGGATACATCTCTGGATGCTTACCTCGGTAAATCCAAAAAGCCAGCTATAACCGTAAACCCCGCTCCTCATCCGAAGGTATGTCGCGATTAGCCCAGTCATCCCACATTTTTTATTCAGTTATACGACAGATGAACCTCAAGAAACACCGACTCGACCCAAAACTCCAAAACTTTTCAGGTCAAAAGAAACCACAGACACTCTTCAAAAAACCCGTGGATAACAGCGATACGTTGTGGTACCCTAATCTGGTACACAAGTGCAATGCAAAGGTACCTTTAGGCTATGTTTATCGAGATGGAAATAAAAATGAACCAGACGATGATCGGCTTATGTATGTGCTATTCTCTCTCATCCTCCTTAGCTTCTTCTTGCCAACGATTCCTTGTCTTTCATAGTTCGACACATCCGTACCACTACGAACTCACCCATCCATCTCACCCATCACATATCTTCAAACCCCGTACTCCTATCCAACCCCTCCCACTCTCATCAACACCCATAACATACATTTCAACTCCCTTTTCCTACCACGCCATGATCTCCTCCATACGCGCTAGCAAACCGAAAGCAATCGCCATAGATCTTGAACATCACGATTACAGGACGTACGGAGGTTTCGTGTGTTTGATGCAGATTAGCACGAGAGAGGCGGACTGGGTCGTTGATTGTCTCGTGCCCGAAGTGAGAGAACTGCTGGATAACACGAAGTACGGGGCCGATTCTCAGTCTCAGCGGGGATCAGAGGGAGCCGGAAGAGGGATGTGTGATATGGCGGAGATACTCAGTGATCCGAGTATCGTGAAGGTATTTCATGGCGCAGAAAGTGATATCGTTTGGTTGCAGCAGGATTTTGGGCTTTATGTGATTGGACTGTTTGATACCTTTCATGCGTCTAAAGCCCTAGGTACAGTCCACTCCTCTCGCCAGGTCCCTCTTTGAATCTGACGGCTTACCTCCAGATTTTCCACGACACGGTCTAGCGAATCTGCTGGAAATGTATTGCGATATAATCCCAGACAAAAAGTACCAGCTAGCAGACTGGAGAATGCGGTATGCCCCCTCATATCTTCTCTTTCTTCCTTGACTAACCGATGCGACGCACTCAGACCTCTCCCACAAGAAATGCTCGAGTACGCACGCTCAGATACTCATTACTTGCTCTACATATACGACAACCTCACCAACGCCCTTCTCGACCGCCAACACTCGATAGACACACGATCCCGGTCTGCGTCACCTACTACACCCTCCTCCTCCTCTAAGCCTATAAAGACGAAGAAGAACAAAAAAACGTCTTCACGTTCACCGACTTCAACCCCACCTCTACCTGGACCATCATTGACGCCATCAGGCGAACAACAATCTGAAGCTCAGTCATTCCTCGATCAAGTCCTTGCCCGATCTGCTGAAACTGCTCTCCGGACGTACACACGTGATCCGTATGATTTCACCGGAGGGACAGGGCCAATGGGGTGGGACACCCTTGCTAAGAAGTGGAACAAAATCGGACTATGCGCACCCCTAGGATTGGGGTTGGGTGATGGCATGGCGAGGCATATTAGTGAGATCGATTTGGAGAGGGAGATTTTCAGAAATGTGCATCGTTGGAGGGATCGTGTTGCGAGAGAGGAAGATGAGAGTGTACGGTACGTTATCTTAGCTTTCCTTCATCTCTTGTCTATTCTCATACTTTCTCTCTGATAGATATGTTCTCACACACCATCACCTCTTCGCCATCGCATCGCGAAGACCTACCGATGAAACTGGCTTGCTCAAGATCGTTGGTAACGGTGGCGGTAACGGAGGCGGGTCGACCCCAGCCAAAAGGAGAGCGGGCGAGCTGATCGAACTTATGAAAGGAGTTTTGAGCGATTTCAAGAAGAACGCCGAACAGAGGGTAGATGAAGATATGATAGTGGAAGAGATAGTAGATAAGGTAGAGAAGAAGAACGATGGACAGATGGATATCGATGTTGATATCGTTACACTGAGTTCATCTAGTGCTACCGCCAGTGCGGAATTGAATCCACTTTGGGGAAACTCAAGCTCGACTGGTTCGTTTCTCACCATTGCTCTTTTCTCTGCGTTGGTACCCCGTCTTGATTATACTTATATGTAGGTACTCCTCTGATATCATTGGCGACCAGAGCGCTGTCATCATCGCTCTTCGGCTCGGATAACACCCCCAAGACACTGGGCACGGAACGAGGATCAGGTCTATCTACGAACAAGAGTACCCTGTTTGGCTCCGTACGTACTACATACCTTCAATCATCCTCCATATTTAGGTGTCTAACATCGTACGATCACCAGGCGCTTTCCACTACTCGGACTGCACCAACCTTATCAACTGAGTGGTCACAATTCAGCTCACCATCAGACTTTACCTCGATCCTGTCCAAGATCCACAAAACGCTCGTTATAGCACCTACTGCGCCTAAAGGTGTTTTGCCCCTCTCTACATCCGTTTCAATCACCCAGCAGCGGCTCCAACCTGAAGATTCAACATCGTCAGAAACGGCATTCAACGGGATGCAGATCGACATGCCCTATGTTCCCGCTTCGGAACGCACAACAAAGATAGAGCCAAACACGGGATCGGCAGTGAAAGAGGTCGATACGATTGTTGTGGTTGGACAGAGGAAGATGAAGCGGAAGAGAGGCGGTTTGATTTCATCAGGAGGCGTTGACGCTGAAAGGTCAAAGAGCAAGAAAAAAGATACGAAGGCAACGGGTGAGGAGGCGGAGTCTAGCACTGCTAGTCGCGCGATCGATATTGATGCCAATCAAGTCCAAGGTGTCGTTGATGCGCTCACCTCGCAACGGCCAGGAACGCCTGAGGAGAGCAAGACGCCCGAACCGTTCGATTTTACTTCCGTTCCGAACATATTGGATGATATCGATGAAACAGAGAATGTAGAAGCACAGCGCAAGAAGAAAAGAAAAGCGAAGGGGAGGGACGGGGCAAAGTCCAACGTCAAAGGTACGGCTGATTATGTTTCGCGTGATTCTTGTTCTGTCTTGTTTGCTTATCTTTTCTGTGCTGCATATACAGCTGATGGGATCGACACGACTGGATTCCGTAAACCCCCGAAAGCTTTCAATGAAGTCGCCGGCGCCAATCGGTCGAGGACGTTCAAGTAATAGTACACCCTTACACGTACTCTGCATAATTCGTCCTATTAACCCTGGTTTGCATATGTGATACAATTGTTCACATTATGAAGAGAAATTCTAGTATATAAAACAAAGTTCTTGATTCTACACTGTCCCGTCAGTCCAAGAATCAATCAAAATAGGTAGATGTTCGGAGACATCACACATTACTGGGTATATATTGTAAAACTAAGTGAGTAGTATCTATCATCGCTTGGCATCTTAGAAATATCCTTGTAAAAGCTCGAGTACCCTTCTGGATTAATACCTGGACATTTCTGGTGTGTGCCACACGCTAGACGATGCATTGTAAGACGACGCAGCGCAAGAGACACGATAGCTCCTATACGATAGAGAAGAATTATCATCATCGACTGTGGGATGCATGTTCATCGGTATTCGGAACAAAAAGACAATAAGGCCACGTCACGTACGTTCTGGTGAAGTAGTCATCGTTTCCCCCGAAATGGAATAGAACGTCTCCGTACCTCCCTTTTCCTTTGAGTTGAACCAGTGTCGCGTTTGAGGGAAACATGGAGAACACCTGATTTTCTTCCCCACCTTCCATCTGCATCTGAAGAAGAGGATGCAAAGAATAATTAGGAGTAGCAAGACAACTCCAGAGATGATGGGGCCAATGATGATCCCTATATCTGGTTTATTCTTGGAGTTGGACGAGACTGAAATTGGTGTTTGAGCCACCTGAGAGACATCTGTCTCAGTTTGATGATAGCCGCAGGAGGGGCTATGGAATACACATGAGGATGGAAGTCGATCAGCTGTTGAAGCTAAATAGAGCGGCTCACCTAGCAATATCAGAGTAGGACAGTGGATTCGGCGCGCTGGACACAATGGGAGATGTTGTAGTACTCGAGGGGCTATGGAATGCACGTGAGGATGGAAGTCTATCGACTGTTGAAGCGAAATGGAGCGTCTCACGAAGCCATATGAGAGTCTGCTGGCGTGTCTGGCGTGCGGGTCACAGTGGGAGGTTTTGAAGCACTGGAGAGGCTACGGAATGCACATGAAGATGGAAGTCGATCGGCTTTTGACGCAAAATGGAGGGGCTCGCCGCTCACCTAGTATTATCAGGATAGGGCGGTGTGTGCAGCATGGTTGAAGTAGCGCTTGACTGGTCCCTGGATCCCCAGTGGGGCGGCCCAGGTTGGTTTTGGGGACGAGTTTGGTGATGATCCATGTGGGCCATATCGTTCTTTGTGCTTGTGGTGGGAGAAGTAGTCGATCTGGTGACTGTAGTCGCATCGGTTTCTACTTCTAGAATGTTTTCAGGCATGGACGCACCTCTTACGCGTGATTGTGGACCATGTACTGATTCTGCTGCGGAATCATACCTGCGTGATGTCCTTAAGTCACTCCGGAGGCTATGTAGTTCTCGAGACAGAGATGTCAACATACCGTTGAGGGCCTCTCAACGTGGGTTCAAGCGAGGGAGCGAGCAATGATACCGACTGGTCTAAGTTAATTCAGACATTATATCGCATTCTCGTTGACAAGCCTCGGACGCACTAACACTCCCATCTTGACTGCTTTGAAACATCATGTTGATGCCCAGTCTTCACGGATGTAATCAACACCAATGAAAAGACAAGTAAATGTCGTGGTGCTTGAGTCGTACAGAGGATAGGTGGAGGGGGTGCTAGAAATGGACTACAACATTGGAGCAAGTTTGAGGGTATAAGTAACTGACCTCGCTTGGCCGAAACACATAGTACAACTATTAGTCAGTTAAGCATAGCATTTCATTCATCACATCTCCGAGAAACTCACGGCGAGAGGATTTTGGTATGTAACACCGGGAATGATCATGATCATGACTGATCAACAAGAAGATGCAGCCACCCCGTGTGCGCTATGAATCCTGTTGTGCCGCTGCGATACCAGACAAGGCCTCTACGGCGTCAAAAAAGAGTTCGGGTCACAGCGAAAGCTTGGATGGTGAGGGGCACGGATCTCCGGATAAGTGTGGTCGTTACGTGATGAAGATTTCATTTTTCAACTTGATCAGCACATACCAGAAGTGATGTAAACGACATGCATCGTTTCGCGGATTACCAGGAAGATGCATCAGTTTTATGCGTTGTCCAGATATGCAGTCTGGACAGATTATCATGCATCAGCGCTCAGCCTTGCATAGGACAATCATCAGACGTATCAATAATCCGTGGGTGCGCACCTGCGATCACCCAGCGAAACAGCCGAAAATAGTCAAACCAACTAAGCAAGTTGATGCTTTCTTTATAGTCCCCTCTGGTATATGCCCACGTACATTATATTCTACACTGCATACCCTTGTCTTCCTATTGATCACCAAGTTAAAACTGAGAAATCATCAGTGTTCAAGCGCCAATTCTTGAGAACAATGGCTGGTATTATTTCACTTGTCTATGATTTCTTGTGAATTTCAATGCCAGGCGGGGCGCCCATTGCTAAAGGTTTTGGGCAGATCAGGTCAGGACACAGGAGTACGCAGAATCATTTCGGTAGGTAAATCAACCCACCCTCTTTTATCGCCCCGTAAATCAAGAATTGACCTGCCACCAGACCCGCAGTCATGATACATCTCGGTCCAAGACCCGCGAATAAGCCCTTAAATCCAGCTAAAGTTATAAATAGATGAGAAGATGAAGTTAGAGACGGAGATCTTATGCAGAGGCAGGGAGGAATACACATGTTGTTATTTACCTTCCTTTGCAAGCACATACAATCTACTCGCCATAGACCCACTCGGCCCGTGCCCTTTGTTGATCTGTGAGAGAAGTGTATCTGCAGGCTAACATTCACATAGATTTATGAGCCACAATCCTGAAAGCACCACAGGCGCGATACCTGACTAAGGATAGCAGCAGCAACACCAGCTGTCAGTCCACTGCCAAGACTAATCGTCAATCGCTGAGTAGGACCGAGGGATCTCTTGGTCTCTTTGGATAGGGAACGGTAGATCGTTTCATGACACAGTTCGTTTACAGTGAACTGTCCTATTGCATAAGGGATCTGTCTGTTGTGTGCAATCAAGCAGCAGATTGAGAATGAAACCAAGAAAGAATTGATTCATATCAGGAGAATCGGGCGTACTTGCATAGAATGGGTAAAAAGCCAGCGTACATATCTCGAAGTCCACCTTCTCGTGCTAATCGAGCGAAACCTGTGACAAGGCCAGTCGCATACTTCCTGTCAGACACAAGTCGAATGCGAGTCGCTTCCAGTGGTGTAAGCAGGATATCCGCAAAGAACCTATCCAGCCTCAGAAGTCAACTTCATCTCCTACCGAGCTAAAAATAGAGAATAATAGGGTGAGGAAGGCGCTCAACTCAGCAATGCTCGCAGCGCCCAGATAGATTGCAGTTCTATATCTAACCGCTTGTTGTCCGTCCCCACCGACGCCAATTAACTTGCTCTCGACAAGCTTCTTCTTCCAAAACTCGTACCCAGCAAACTTTCCACCACCTTGCACGAAGTATCCTAATGCAGTAGGGCCAAATCCTGTTAATAGCGCTCTTGGGCCTTCAGTAGAGATGAGGAGGCGTGTTCCGGCGATGAAGGAGAGAGATTTGTAAGCGGGAGAAATCTGGATGCGAGTTTTGACGACGTCAATTGCTGTTGATACCTAGACCGTTGTTGAGAGTGTCGATTACGAATTGGTATGAGTACGTACGTGTCATGCCGCCATGAGTAATGCTATGTACGAAGATCTAGTCAATGTATCTTAAAGAATCTAGTATTGGATTTGATTAGACTAACGTTGCACATAATGCACCAGCAAGGAAGAAAGAGGAGTAATCTTTTGGTGTAAATTGCGGGATGTACAGTTTATTCCGGAGATCTTTGGTATCAGTATCAGACATTATGTATCAGAGAAAATGTTTCGACACAAGAATAGAAAGAAATAACTAGATGGTGGAAGGAAGGAAGGATGGTGCTGGGAGAAGTCGTGAAATTCGCGACGTCATTGATGTCACACGCGGTCACGAGATGCCATGAAACAAAATTTGCAACTCGTTAGTTATACGTGCAGGAACTCGGTTTTTGAAATAAATTCTGGCTTCAGGAATATCTGAGTAGTTGTGGAAAATTGTCCGATTAGAAAAATACACGTGAAAAGTACCACATAACAAAATTAAATATTTCTTGATCATAAAGAAAAATGGTTGCATACCCTGCATAGACTGTACGACCATCTTTCTAACGCTGATGGGACGTGTGTCAGCCTTGCAAACACTACTAGACGAATGAACTTACGCCTGCCGGGGTATGTCTAGGTTGGACCCGATCGATCGATTGCAAATTAATATCTGAATCCAGACCGTGCGCATACCCATACAGGTTGTCATCTTCTTCGTCTTTGGCGAGAATCCCCTCCTTGTCAGTCTCCTCAATTCAATGGTTGAGTGCATTAAACGATATACAATAAATCAGCCTGCCCCATTGTTCTGGCCAGCTCAGATCTGCTTCTAGCAAAATGCGGTACTTTTCAGGTGATCTTGAAAGCTGGATCAATTCGCGAAGGACAGTTGACCACGAGCTGATCGCTTGAGCACGATCATAGCGCATAGAATGTGAGAAAATACGGTAAAGCAAGTAAAGAAGTTATCCAGGACACGAAGGATATGCTCAGAACCGGAAATGTCGGTATGTCTGGGCCACCAATAAGTATTGAAACAATATTCAAGCAATCGGTTTCGTGCCCAAGGTTGGAGCTCCGCTGAGGCACCTGTATAATGGTGCAGAGTGTGTACATGGTTGATGTGAGGCCAGACGCTGAACGACTCATAGATTGAATCAGGGACAGACTGGATAGGATGTCCAGTATTAACGGAATGCACTGGCGTCTGGTTAATAGAACCTCGAAGATGGAACGAAAAAGGAAAGATATCTTGTGCTGCTCCGAACCCGGGCCCGGAAATGGGAACTGGATCTAAGCGCAGATAGGCCCTACACGATCTCTCGAGCTTTTACGAGTCAATACGACCCGGCGTCACGCTGGAACTGTGCAATAGAGTAGCTGAGCGAGCTATCTCACCCGAGAATGTACTCCGGTCAATCGTTTTGATGAAGTCGCTGCGATTCCTTGACTAATGTCTGCGAACTCCGGCGACCCTTTCCCTTCGAGAGCCTGGAATAGCAAAGAACCCGCCCCAAGACTGAACCATAGGGTTCTGCATACCCGGTTCACCCAGAGGTCAGTGGAATCTGGTGTGGGGTGTGGAGCGAACCGGGATGTAGGAATAACAGGCGGTGAAGTGCCATTCGCAATTGCATGAAGGAGAGCGAGCTGTTCGACCACCATGGACACTATAATCTCTGGATTTTTGGAGTCTGTCTGGAGAGCCGATGAGGTTGCCACAAAGAATGTGCTGACGACCGCAGATAATAAACTAGCCTAGTCAAGTACACCTAAGAGTTCGCTTCGTAAAGTCAGACCGAAATTACTTACAAATAAGTTACAAGCAGAGCATTGGTTGTGTCTATCCAATTTTCCACTATTTCGCCATCTTCTCTCCGTGCTTCGTCGAGGTATGTCCTCCAGACTCTTGCATTTGGACCTGCTTCGTCTTCATACGCATGCGTCTGCTCGTGTCCGACATATGGCATACTAGCGTCGTGCACTCAATATTGAGCTATGAAAATTAGGCTTTCCATGCTTACAGCGAATATTGAAGTACAGGCCCCTTTTCTCGTACCCCCAAGACTGCGCGAGCCCTACAACAACATGTACGGTTGTGAATCGCTAGATTTGCGCGGTTCCCGTGAGTTTGAGAGTGCACAGTGCTTTCGTGGGAAGCCTCAGTCACAGGCAATGCTTTGGTAAATATCTGGATTGATGCTTGAAATATCTTCCTCTTCGTTGAGTATGGGTGATGAATGTCTCCATTGTGACCTGAACTGATGGTGTAGGATCGTAATAAGTAGAACAGATGGGGACGATCGGCCCGTTCGAGCCCGGGCCAATGGACATTCCATGACAACCACCTGGCCGTGACGGATATTCCCGGAGCGACTTGACTCTCGACTTCCTCATCACGAAACAACCACAACAATTACAGCGACATTACTTTCTCTACAATTTTACGGGTTTCGTCTCCATTCTCACCCCCAACCCCTAAGTCAACCGAAGAATCCTTGCGCAAGTGCGCCGAACTCTTGGAGGCATGATGTCCCTCGTTCTTGAGTTTCAATAGCGTCTTCATGTTATTTCCATTCATCGTCTCTATAAGATTCTAGTTCGAGACTAACTGATTCCCAAGCTTACAACTAGCTGAAGAGTCGCTCCCTATTCGGTGTGGAATGTGCGCACGTGCCTAGAAAAGTTCTCTGAGGGTTTTTGAGTTGTTTCCATAGCTGCTCTCCTTCTCTATTAGTTATCCTGCCCTCGCTCAGACATGAATAATTCTCACCGCAATCCTTCTCGATGTTTGTCAGATAAGCCACTGGTTTGGGCCTCTACCTGATGGATGCATGGGGAGGCTAATCACCAGCACTCTTACATCATGCGCACGCTTCAGGGTACAGCGCCCTGAACAAGACATCAGTATCCTAAACAAATACTTATATATTGACCCGGAGCGGCGCAACGTACAGCTCTACTAATCGCTCTGCCAGTAAGCGAAATGACGAAAACATAGGGATAACGTAGAGAAATTAGGAGCGGCTTTACTCCGTCTCCGTGGTTGGATGGATCAATCTACCTGTCCAGTTGAAGGCACTACAGATTCAATGTCTTGAATCTATTGCATATTCCTATGCGATCAAACAGGATAGATGGCGAAGTGCTAGGAATTGATACCAAACTGGATCTTGGACGTAAGGCTAAGCACCACGTGAATGACCAAGTTATATGACTTCGTAATCGCAGTAGGGTTGATGAGCAACCATGGGTCTTCAATTGGTTCTCGGGTGTAGCGATGTTGATAAAGCTAAGAAATGGCAGTGAAAATATAGCAGGAGATGGTCGGGATGAGACGAGGTGGACAGAAGACGACAAATTAAAGATGCATCTATCCCTTGGAGATCTAAATGAGATTTTGACTTAACAACAGTTGAAGGGAGTATGTAGGTGCAGGCTTTAAAAAAATACAGTTGAATGGGTGTGTGAGACTTCCTGCTGACACTTTCGCTCGATGATTCATCAACAAACTAGTGTCGATCTAAAAAGTAACCTATGGAGAGCAGCTTTGCGTTCATAAACAAAGTCCTTGAAACAGAGGAAGCATGGAAAGCGATGAATTCTGTGATACGATCTGTGTGCTTGTGGCACCATTCCAAGAGCTGTACTCATAGGTATTTCGACCGAGATGAAATATGAAAGAAAAAATAGTGAGACGGGAAGCTTCGGCTTCAAGAGATGTGTCAGAGGCTGAATTGGTTGCGATGCGCTAAGTTCATGTCAGCAATGCCCTGTAAGATGGATGGGACGTGTAGTCTAGTTACAGTCCCGAATTATTGCACGTATGCACGTAGGACTCGATGGAAATCAATGTACTCCATAACAGAGTGGGCCACGTAGCAGTCACTAGATCTCGTAACAGCCAAGTAAAAACCATCCAAAGCCTCACAGCACAACCCACATTGCGGAACTCCCCTGGACTTGATAGGAACAATCAAAAGTTGTCACATCCAAGCAACTCTCCACTTTCTCACCCTTCCGCTTCCATCACATACTATGAATATACATGCAGACAAAGGCCGTTGTGAATTTCATACGTTGGTGGTTTCCCTGATGTAGTCTACGACTCCCAAGCGCCGCTACCATACATTCTGCTGGCGCCTACTTATTGGTTGCCGGTAGGATCGGAACAGGACAAGAGTCTGTAGAGTAGTCAAACATCCAGATTGATGGAGGGTCCACATTGCAGAGTGAAAAAGAGGCCTATCCATGATTTTGATCACCCAAACCGACAAGTTCGTACATCCAGTGATGCTATGGTTTGCTTGGATATCACAATCATGCTCTCTTGGGAACAATGTTACATTAGCATCTCATCGATGTTTATCCCGAATTGGGTAGCTATACCTGTATCTAGGCTATTCAAGTATTGCGAAGTGAATAACCCAGTACCCTCCTTTATATATGTAATATACAAAGTCATCGGCTGGTCATCCATGGATCCAGCTATCGTCGAAACCAACTCCACCCTGCTGGGTATGTCTGCTTCTGACATCAGGCGCCTCGCAGCTATTGGTCAGTGCCTAGCATTTGACCTAACGACTGTGCTTGCAGAGCTGCTAGGCTACGGTGGGTCTCAACTATTGGATGTTGTACAATGCTGACGATGCTCACATTGTAATCTGTTCTACATAGGTGCTTCTGTTGCGCTATGTGGAATGGCGCTTTATTCTATCATGTCAGTCCATTTTCTGGTATCGCTCTACTGTCAGGTGTTTCTGGTACTCACAATGTTTAGAAAACACCCTCAGAAAACTCGCCGGACATGGATTCTTTTTATGACTCTGGTCTTCACATTCATGATCACCTCACTTGTGTTTGCGGTGGATACTGCTCGTTCACTTGCTGCAATCCAAGCAATCTTGATCGATCATCCTGTCATGCCATTTCACGCCCGGGTGAAGACTTATAATCACAATACCAGGCATTGGCGTGAATGGCTTAAGGAAGCTGCTATCGTTGTTGAAAGCTCTGGAGACGTAGGTTTATTGGTAAGATCTCGGCTAAAGCAATCAACACCTCGCTCTGATATTCTCATAGTTCCTTATCAACGACGCTTTGGCGATCTGGAGGGCCAGGGCCATAAATCAAGGAAGTTCACGATTTATTTTGAGTTTATTCATGTACTCCCTATTCTTCTCTGGCTCCGGTATGCATCTCAGAACACTAATAGCCCGTTCTTTGGAACTAACGGTTTCGATAGCTCTCTCAGCGACATTAGCAAGCCTATATATTCTGACGCCAGAAACAGTTGCCCCTAATTCAGACAGAACTAGCATAATTGTCATCACTACCTCCCTTCTGAGTATCTGTGTGAATGGAATATCGACAGGCATGATTGGATATACAGCATAGTACGTCAAAATGCTTGGATTATTTTGTTCAATCATTGACTCATGCATATTTATATTTAGCAATTATTTGGCAGTTGATAAAAAGACTCGACATAAATTATGTGGAACGAAAATACTCATTCTCCTGACTGAAGCCGGATTAGTTTATATGGTCATTCAGGTAAACCCCCTTGCGTAACTCCAGTTCAAATTTCCTTTGATGTAATCCCCCATCTATTTAGATCACCAGACTGGCTCTAACAGTCAGTGTGGTTCCTTCTACTCCAATATATGGTCCAATTTATACTGCTCAGTCGATTTTTGAAGGCATAAGTCTGGCAATGACAGTGAGTGCGGTCCCAACCACCTCCATTTCCCATCTTACTTAAATAACTGCGTAGGCCGCCTATACCCCAGTGCTCATTGTCATTATCAATTACGGATATTCCATTGTGGATACCGTTCAGATGGATACTATCAGTCTCATAAGCGATGTACCCCCCTCAGGATATATTCATAGTATCACATCTCACGAACCTTGGATTAATCACACAAGGCTGGACCCTGGGATTAAGGAATCGAAGACTGATGTAGTGAGCAGCGAGGAGCAAAGAGAAGCCTGAATATGGTATGAGCTGGCCACGGGTGCCTACGCCAGTTCAGCAGTATATACCGTTCTATTTTGTGGTATATAGCAACCCAGTCGTGAATTTCAACCTGCAACTCTACATCATCACATGATCAGCAGGTCCACAAAACCAGGTATCTGTATTTTCGCCCTAATACATGTCGGATCTGGAGGGTCCAACGTCCAGTCAGGACCCGCCTCGTGATGCGACACAGGCTGCAGGACATGTGAAAGAGCGAAGATTCAAATGGCATGTTCAATCCATGTCTGATTCTCAAGCATGGAACATGACTGAGATAAGTCCATGACTTGAAAATAGGGAGACAAGTCCTGATAAACGATGACGTGCGGAACGAGCTTTAATGCTCGTATCCTGTGCGTGCGAGGGCGTTAGTCCGTTGCGGCAGACAAACACGAAAGAGTGAGATTAGACGGTAAAAGTGGGGGTGTATTCTTCTTGTGTAGACTACGAAAACAAATATATTTATAAGAAAAATAAGAAAATAAAAGGAAATAAACTTCTATGAAGAGGCAGAGCCTTGGAACGATAAATGGGTATGGTATATCATGAGCCTAAGCCAATATGAATCATCTGCACATGAAAACGATGGGTACACCAAGCGTTTTCCTGCCATGTCGTACTCCTTCTGCTTATCCATCCTATCTGTCCCATTCATATCCCATCTGCTGCTTGCACATTCTTTGTAAATTCGTCGATCTTGGTCAATACCTGCCTGGGATTCATGTCGGAATGACCCTGGGTGTCTTGCGAAGTACGGATCATCAGTGTACGCGTCACCCGGTGGTTGTGGTAGTAGGTGAAGATGGGAAATATTGTGGTGGTGAGAGTCAGACGCGACGTGTGGCTATGTCACGTTACCTCGTTTATGTGTTTAGCTGGCCGTGGTGCTCGTCAACGATATTAATATTGATGCAAGCCGACTAAAGTATTATAGAATGACGTCCAGTTAAGGCCAATTCTGGTAGCGCTGCAGGACACTCATGAGTGGTTGGTTTATGAGTCCGGAGAAACCAAAGACGAATATCAGTGTTACGATTCGGAAGTGGACAATGAAGAACAGGTCCACACGCTGCGGTGAATTTGGGTCCACCTCTGCATCCTTCTCCCCCTTGTCGTCCCTTCCGTCTGGCGGTACAGCCAATCCCATTCCTAATCAGAATGGATAGAATTGTCGGATAAACCCTACTCCTTTTGCTTACTCATCAACTTCTGGCTTGTCATTCTTTGGCCTTCACGCAATAAGCTCGACAGTTAAGAGATTGAACACAATAATAGAGGAAAAACCAGGGGGCGATGAGAAGTTAAAATGCTAAAGGTGAAGATATGGATTACGTGGGTGATTCGTATGCCGGGGCGGTACACTAAGGGTATTTGTGGATGGCAAAGGGTACGGGGAGCGCCCTGCTGGTAAA
Source organism: Pterula multifida (assembly GCA_900068985.1). NCBI lineage: Eukaryota > Fungi > Basidiomycota > Agaricomycetes > Agaricales > Pterulaceae > Pterula > Pterula multifida. Next base: position 56,185 of record CEMT01385683.1, read on the forward strand.
TCGTTTGGTTATGTCCTTTCCGTGTTTGCGGTTGTTAATTTGGGCTGCTTGGTAGATGTGGTTAACGAAGCGGTGCTACTTGCAGAGGATCATGAACAATGAGACGTTTGTGTTGGATTTCAACAAAATCAAGCACTTCAGGACAACGCAGGCACGGTCGCTAAATATCTAGTAATATCCAGGTGAGAGCATCACGGCCTGCATAAATCACTCACTTAGCACTGCAGGCTTGGAAGGCTACTCATCGAATTAATTACTCACCGAACAAACGAAACGGTTGTATGTATCCTTCCCTCCATTAAAAGTCGCCAGCCTCAGTTCAACCAACCATAACACACCGTTCACCAGCATCTCTAGATAGCATGACTTAGGTGCTGCCGTCAAGAGAATTGACGGATAAATGACTATGGACCTGTTACAGATAGGGAAATAAACCGATAGTGTATTTAGGCTGGATAGCCAGAGAGAGAAAGGACTCGTATGAGGAGAGACGTCCTGGACATGCTTCGAGGGCTACACTACCCATCAAGTCAAACATAGCCTAGGCGTGAGTCCTTCCTCTATGAGCGTAATTCTTATGTTTGTGATGCACTCCTGGGCAGTGGATAACTCCAGCGATAGCATTCTAACAGTAGAGTTCCGGCAGAATGTCAAGTCGAAGAGAGGAAGTGGAATATTACATAATAAGTCATCTTTGTTTGGCTTTGTCAGTAAGGCACAACCAAACAACCTTTGCCACAATCCGTCATTGCCTCAATCTCCGAGTCCAACTGCCTTCAGATAGTCTCTTCCTCCTATGGCATCGTTATTACCTCTCTTTTAAACAGCCATACGGTTCAATTAAACTACAACATCACACCCAGATACTGGGACTGGACTCTTCTCTCAACGCCGACACCGAATGTTACTCACTCTTCAATGATCAACCCCCATGCCCAGAGCGGAGACGAGTTCAGGTAAATGGGCGCTAACTGCCTGATCAGGGTATATCAGGCACATTTTATTTTTCCGACCAATGGTTTGTTCATCACTCTTTGAAATGTCTTGGCCACTGCTGGGACCTATGGTGATTCAAGGTTCTTGATCCGCCACAAAGCTACCTAGATGATGGAATTCCAAATAAAGCAACAAGAGCGCATGTAGTCTTTAATGCTGTGCACTTTTGGGGTGTGTGGAGGGCCACTTCATCTCCATTGTGTCTCCGCAGTGACTACGGAACAGATGTTGCCTGTGTCCTACATCGATGATATCTCGCTTCATGACCCATCATAGATACCTGCGCAAAAGTTGATAGCAATTATCAATCAAACGAGACTTGTTAAAGTTCAAGTGCCTGTCGACAATATTCACGTTAGTCAATCCGGATCTGGCTGCAAATGGTCGCAAGCAGATCCTTCAAGCACCATGATCAACATTAATCACTACGCAAGTTACTTGATATATTATTGTATCGCCCGAAACAATGAAGTCAACTATACGAATCGAAGTGTAACCGTGAGTATGACATAGCAGCCCCTCCGTGTGGTGGTGATCAGGTCTCCAATCACTGTATCACCCGTGCATATGCATATTCGATGGAAGCTTTATTGATATTGATGATGGCGTCAGGGTTACCTCAAAGGAAAAGAGCAGGGGATGAAACGAAGGCGAACAAGAAACATGAGAAAGGGGGAACAGGGGAAGATGAAACACGAGAAAAAGTCTAAGAAAGATGAAACAAGAGAAAAACAAGTTCAGAAGATCGGAAGGATACCCACCAAACTTGAATCACCTGCTTTAATTCAGATTCGCACGCAAATCAGAGAAGTCTATCTTATGTTGGTAGTTGTGCCATATCTTAGTTACCATTTGTATCTTTCAAATAAATGGGTAATGTAAGCAAAATTTTCGATCAAGAGGAGGAAGGAACGTACGGTGTAGTGTACGACAAACAACATACTTGAGGGGTGCAAAAGTCAAGACAGTCATAAGAAACCGGTTTGCTGATGAATAGACAGGCGCAAAGTAATGTATGCACCGTTGGGCGTCCATATAAACCATGTTACAGCCTACATACGGAGTGACAGGACGCAATCCAGCCATATCACTGAAAATAGACCGTGAGTACAAAACCATGAACAGATGGAGGAAGAGTGTACCAACGGACATCATTACGAATAGCGCCAGACACCCACCCAGCTCAGAGATCAACCAGACCTGTACCCCCGCGCTTCTGAACTTGAAATTCCCTTGATCAGCTCTCAACTTCCTCTCCATACGTCACATTTATGCATCAAGTTTGAACACGTATAAAACAGCAAAAGCTTTGGGGAGACAAGCAGGTTGTGCTCGAAATGCAATACTCAAGCTGTGCGGAACAGGGTACAGGAATATTACATTGTGTAAAGCCCCATCGATAGTGTGAAAATTGTCGTTCAGATTGCTTCACATCTCCGCTCATCAGATATGGGGGCTGAAGATAATGCACTGAAATTGCAGTCCTAATCAAGGGTGTAATTTTGTATTTCTATTGCAGCGCAGGACGGTTTAAAAGAGAGCTAATGCCATGAGAGGAATTGGATTGTCTGAGGAAGTCAGGGACCGACGCAACGACGACCAGTGGCAAACATTATTTGGTTGCGCACATTGCACGTGCAGAAGCCAAATAAAGATGGATTAGTCATCACGACCTCTTCTCTCCTCGACCGCAACCTGAGCTTCTGTTGAATTTCTCTTCTCACCGCAGCCCAAGACTTTGAGTGCCTGTAAGCAGTTGTATGAGCAAGAGACGCAGAGGGGCCGTTCAAGAAGGAAACATTAAGTTGGTGGATTATTTCAAGGGAATAGAGTTACAGTGCGTTGTTCAGACTCCAAGTTTTGTCCCTGCCTTTCAGTGACTCGTTATTTTCTTCCTTGTTGGAAGGAATGTGGACCTCTATTCTTATAATATTTACTTGAAACGTGTCCTTCACTTGTATTGATGCACGCTTCTCATTTAGATGGGATGGCACCATCTCGGTTTGTGCTGAATATCGGTCTTCTCATATCAAGCTTTTGTAAGTCGTCACAGCACCACAAGATGTAACAGTAGCGTTTGCTTTGTTTGGGGGTTAGAAATCGGAGAAACGTGACTGAGAGAAGTATCCATTAAGTCTCTCCTTCGAGTCCTTTCTCTCTCGCCTCCCCTCATACTCGTACACACTTGCACACACAATCGCAAGGGCTTGTTGTTGCTTGTCGACTAATGTTACATGGTACGTCTCCCGACTCTATCTTCCTATATAATACATTTGTTGACGATCTGGTCTGCTCTACCTCCAACAGCTGACACAAGAAATGAGATGGAAATAGTGCACCGAGGGAGTGAAGTGAGGACATATGTTGCCTCCATAACAGCAACGATAGGAGCCTTCTTTCCTCTCGATTGGGCTTGGAATATATTCTAGATCGAGAGGTTCCATCTGTATTTTTACTGTGTAATCTGGGCATATGGATCAATACGTTCAATCACAGACAGGTCGAAGATTGCTTCTGCTTTAACCCTTAACCCTTCGTTCTTTGGCATGTGCTGGGGCCTGGCGCATCCACTAGGGCAGGAAGTTGAACCCCTCCAGATTCGGTTCTTATCATGGCGAAAGAGATGGATACACCATTCAGAACACGAAGCACGAACAACTGGATTGTTAGACCATATCGACAATGCTACAGCGGATGTGCTGCGGAGGTATGACTGAATCGTTGCGTAGGCTGGCCAATCATGCAGAGTGCCATGCTTGAATTCGGGCTAAATTGAGAATATACTATACACTACAGACTACTGAATAACTGGGCGTACACACTGTGTAGGGGCTCGTGTCCAGTTCATCTGTTCAGCTCTCTCATCATGACTCACTGATCGCTACATCTGTATCCGCCTCGTGAAGTCCAGCCTCAGGTGCGTGATGTGAGGTGCGCTGGTCCTCGGCAGATTCGATGCTGAGAATGGATTGTGGAGGAGGTGCATTGCCTGTGAGACTGACACTATCCATATGGATGGTATCGGCAATGGAATACCCGTAATTGATAATGAGAACGAGTGCCGGGGTATAAGCAGCCTATGGAGTTATGCAGTTAATGGTGAGGTAGTTGGGACCGGACGCACTGTCATCGCTACGCTTATTCCTTCAAAAATCGTCTGAGCGATATAGAGTGGTCCATATAATGGAGTAGATGGAACTATGCTGAGTGCTAGTGCCAGTCTGGTGATCTCAGTAGGCGAAGGATAACATCAACAGGCGGTTTGAAGCAGAATCAGACAAGGAATCTACCTGAATGACAGCATACAATAATCCGGATTCAGTCAGGAGAATGAGTATTCTTGTTCCATGCAATTTGCGTTGAATCCTTTGATCAGCCACCAAATGTTTACTAAATATTAGCATGGATGAGCCAAGGTAGCTCATTCAAGGATCTTGACGTACTATGCTGCGTATCCAATCATACCTGTTGCTATTCCATTGATACAGATACTCAGCACAGAGTCAGTGGTGCTAATGATGCTAAAGATGTTTGAATTAGAGTCAACTCCTGCTGCACTCATAATGCTCAGGACCGCTGCCGCTGTGAACAGGGCTATTCAAGGTCTGAGTTCTCATACCAGGTGGATATTATTCCGAGATGCTCACCAAAGCTAGAGAATAGTAGGAAGTACAAGATTAGGCTCATAAATAATCGTGACTTTCGATTGTATATGGCCATGGCTCTCCAGATGGCAAGGGCATCATTGATGAGGAACTACGAATTCTCAGAATTAAGCGTTGATTGCTTTTGGATCGAGAACCCACCAATAAACCTGTATCTGCAGCGTTGTCAATGATGGTTTGAGCATCATTAAAAGGGATGCGCCAAGACTGATCGTTGTATATATCCACCCGGGTTTGGAATGGCCTGTCAGGGTTGTTGATCAAGATTTTTTGGATTGGAGAAAGTAAAGCAGCAGTATCCGCCAAAAACGTAAATGATGTGATTATGAATGTGAAGACCAGAGCGATGAAGAGAACCCATGTTTGGTGTGATTTTTGAGGGCGATTTCTAAACATTGAATTTTAGAAATTACTGACAGTAAACTATACTGGAAAATTGACTGACATGATAGAATAAAGCGCCGTTCCACATAGCACAACATAAGCACCTATGTGGATTAAAATTGACGCAATGTCAGCATTGCGCAGCATCCAATGGGTAATAACCTACCGTATGCTGGCAGCGCTGCAAGCAGAATTGTTGAGCCATACGCGAGAAACTGACCAATCTCTGCGAGGTGTTCAATGTCAAGGACGGACATGCCCAGCTGAATAGTGCTGATTTTAACGATAGCTGGATCCATGGATGACTGGCCGATGAATGAGTAGAGAACGTATATGAATGAGGGTGCTGGGTCATTCACTTCGTACTACCTATGCAGCTTAAATAAAGCTTTGAACTGTGTAAATTGGCAACCCGAATTATGCAGAAATGACTGAGCCGCAACGAGATGCTAGCGTGACATTGCTCCCAAGGGGATGCATGATCGTGATAAACAAGCGATTCTGAAGCATCACTGGATGTACGAACCTCCGAGTTCATGGAATCATGCTAAGAGCTCCTTATGGCGAGATGAATAGCGTTAGTGATCTCTGAGTGACACAACTGCATCCTGACTGATCTGCGAAGAGTTGGAGGCCCCAAGTCTCTATCGCTCGATCACTTTCCTTGGTTCCCTCTATCCGTTGTCTCTCTGTGACCTGAACCATCTGTCAATGTCGATGTTGACTGTACTATAACTTGTTGTCCTGATCCAATTCGTACTGCCATTGAAAAGCTGGCCCGTGCGAAATGCGTGGGGGCGCATCGGTGTTGTGGATTTCATACGTATCAGCAAGACCGCGTCCCGACGATCGCTTTAATCGATGCACGACACCTCATATAACCCATTGTCTACATAGGATAAGACGGAAGCAGGGGACGCTGAGTGATGCAGAGATGGTTAGTGGGAAAGTTACTCGGATGTGAAAACCAGGCACAGGATGATTTGTGATGCTTCCTATCAAGTGGAGGGACTTCTGCGATGTGGGTTGCTCTGTAATCATGGAGACATGGTTTGTTCATCAGTCTTCTCGTTGCCTTTGCCACTGTTCGAGGTGGGGAATCAGCATTTCAAGCACGAGGACGAGCAGTGTTTATGCAGCAAATGTTGGGCTGTGTATAGAAGATGACCTCATCTCCAATGGATCTCTGCGTTCAATATGGAACAGATGTTGCGAACAGGCCCAAAAGAATGAATGACCTGTGCTACATTGGTCCTAGATCATCTCATCACCTTTCACAGATATTCATGGATGCACCCTTGAGAAAGCGATATTATTAGCCAGAAATACTGTCCAGTGGGACGCAAAGGAGACAAATCGGAATGTGGATCGACAATATCGATCATATCCAAACTCGGCTGCCAATGGTCTCAAGCAGATCATTCCAGCACAAATCATTTCACAGTTATTGAAAAGGAATCTATTATCGTAAAGGTCCTATAGCCTCTATACCAATCGAGGCCTGACCATGAGTATAGCCCAGCGACCTCTCGGGTGTGGTGGTGACCAGGTCTCCAATTAGCGTATTACCCATGCATGTACAGATTCAAAGACCTATTTTGATGATTGAAAACGATATCGGATATACCACGTGGAAAAAGAGAAGAGGAGGAAACGAAAGCAAATCAGGAAACAAGAGAAAGAGGAAACGAGGAAACGAGGGCTGAGTAAACAAGTTCGAAGATCGAAATGATAAACTACCTGGTTCAATTCACGTGCGCACATGAAGCGGGTCTACATCTCTTTATGATGTTAGCAGTCGTACAATATCTTATTTACAGTTTTGTACCTGTTAAGAAAAGAGATATTCAAGATGGGTAATGTAATTCAACTTTGCGATCAAGAGGAGGAACGGGCGTACGGTGTGGGGCGTGACAAACAACGGATCTGAGGGGAACAAGTGTCAAGACGGGAATAAGAAACGAGTTGGCCGATGAATGGACAGATGAAACACAAGGGTACATGCCGTTGAGTGTCTAGATTGGACCGGGTTAGAGCCTATATACATGCCGACAGAGGTCACTGAAAAGACCGTGAGTGCAAACTATGATACAGATAGAGGAAGAACGTACTCATGGACAGCAGCATTATGAATAGTGCCATGCATGTCCTACCTCCCACCCACTCAAGCAGAGTAACCAAAATTGTACCTGCCACGTTTCCATATAAGCTCGAAAGCTCTCGACACCTCTTCTGAACCCATGTAATAAACCTCTCAGCCTCGTCATATGTATAGGTTGCGTTCGAATACTCAGCCAGATACGTATACAAAAACGAAACCAGATGCGTCGAGAGACCAGTTCCAGGGTGGGGTGTGTCGTGGTAATAGGTTTTATTGCGCTGAGGTCCAGTTCAAAACTGCAGGACCGATTCGAAGAGAGGAATGTAGCACCGTTGCCATGACATTGAGAGGAATAGGCTGTATGACAACGAGGGAACAGGTGGTAGGAGCAATGATTGGTTGTGCAAACAGTTACAAACAAAAGCGGCCCGGCACGAACCTACAACTGATGGCGCCAACTTTGCTTCTTCGACTTCGATCCGATTGTTTGTCGGAATTCTATACTTACTATAATACGCCTGCTCCTGTCAAAAGCTTTCGTCTCACCTAAGCTCGTTTCCTCCTCACCTAATGTCGTTTTTCACCACTGACAGCGGCTTACCCATCAGTTGGACGTGCTATGGGACATGCAGTGATACCTTATCATCCATTGCAAGTCCATCGATATCTCCCTTCATCAGTGCCAACCTCACTGGTATTTGTGTAGTCAGTACACAAGAATAGTCTCCTGCCGACGCTCAATAGTTGAGACCGACTGCGTACAATCTAGAGCCCCCAAAAAAGAAATATTTACGTTTCTGAGACGCGGCTGGACGCGATATGAAGAGGTGGAGAATACCATGTGCTTACTTCGTTTGGTGAGTGATTCATTTGAGTGGGTTTCGTGTGTTGCAGTTGCGTTTTGAGCTAATAAATTTTGTTCAGGCCGTGATATTTCGGCTGTATCTACGACGCCAGCGCTGTTCTGGAGTATTTCGACTCTAAGCTCTACCTTATTTCTCTTCAAAACTCCACATCCTTGTTTCCCTCAGCACCACCACTCATTATCCCATATCGATCCATCCCAACCGACTCACTGCTGCGTCTTTCCTGTCCTCTTTTAGCAATATCACGCTGCGTGTGCAAGGTACTTCCAGAGAATCGACAGAAGCTGGTGCACGGGGTGATAGCTTCCGATGGGCTTCTATCACATCTAAGATTCCAAAACTCAACTGCTCAAAATTCTCGTTCACATCACGTTCTCAGGCTTCTCTGCGTTACCAACTGGAACTCCAACGCGAGGGGAAAAAATAGGCAGCAATGACAGAGGAAGACGGAAGCTGAGTGGACCAATGCTGAGCGTGTTGAGCTCTACTAGTCCTGATCAGCAGACGCCCAAACCAGGCGACCACGACATGTCCTGGGCCCGCTTCTGGTATGGTGCCAAGGGAAACTTAGGGCCACACCCGTCATCTTCATCGTCACCGATAGATGCACAGCAGAGTCGTCAATCAGCCAATGCAGGCTTGTGTTCAGATGCAGATGAGCAGGTACGCAGTGTTGAACAAGCAACTTAACGGAGATGGATTGGTACTGAGCATAATAGGTCGGCGGTTGGTGACCTCTGCGTTATTCAAAAACCACGGACTACTAATAAGACGGAAGCACATGCTGTAGAATTGGCACAGATACTCATGTGCATACTACTGAACCAACATGAATCAAGCACACATGTCCAGTTCATACCAGAATTATCATCAGCCCTCTTGTCGTCCGTTGATCGTTAGGACAGTTTCGGACTCATTACCTCCAGCCTCGGATGCTTGGACTGAGTTGCACTGGGCCTCGCCAGAATGGATACGGCTTGTAGATTGTGGGGGAGGCGGATCGCGTTGGGGACTGGTGCTATCAATTTGGGTGGTGTCTGCAAGGGAATATCCGAAGTTGATGATGAGAATGAGCGCCGGGGTATACGCAGCCTGTGCGTTTATTCATGGTCAGGGATAGAGATGGGTGAATCTAGACGGCGGACGTACTGTAATTGTTCTGGATATACCATGAAACATTCGCTCAGCAGTAGAGAGTGGGCCATATGCCGGTGTGGAAAGAACGACACTCAGCGTCAGTGCCAATCTGGTAATCTAAACAGGTCGTGTATACAAGTCAATAAGAAGCTAGGATAAGAGTCGGTCAAGGGACCTGCTTGGATGATCGCATAGAACAATCCGGACTCTGTAAGGAGAATCAGTACCCTGGCTCCGTTCAACTTGCGCTGGATTTTGCGATCAACCGCCGAATGTTGGCTAGAAGTAAGTGTGCATAAATGGAAGAGGTTCCAAATAAATATCGACATACTATGCTGTATATCCAATCATGCCTGTCGCTATTGCATTCACGGAGATACTCAGCACGGAGTGAGTGGTCGAAAGAATGCTGAAGCTATCTGAATTAGAGACAATTGTTCGAACCGTGTTACGAAGGCTTGCCAATGTAATCAACATTGCTATATGAGACCTTAGTTCTCAAAACCAGGTGATATTATTCTGAGATGCTGACCGAAGCCAGAGAATAGTAGGAAATACAAGACTGGACCCATAAACGATCGCGAATTTCCGTTGTATATGGCCATGGCTCTCCAGATTGCAAGGGCATCATTGATGAGGAACTTATGGAAATCTCAGAACCAGATATTGATCGGTTTGGTTAATGAGATCCCACCAATAAACCTGCATCTCCGCTGTTTTCAATGATGGTTTGCGCATCATTAAAAGGGATGTGCCAAGGCTGGTCGTTGTATATATCCGCCCGGGTTTGGAATGGCCTGTCAGAGTTGTTGATCAAGATTGTTTGTATTGGAGAAAGCAAATTAGCAGTATCCGCCAAAAACGTAAATGAGGTGATCATGTATGTGAAGACCAGGGTAATGAAGAGAATCCATGTCCGGCGCGATTTTTGAGGGCGTTTACTAACATTGTGAATTCTAGAAATCATGACAGTCAAATGATACTAGCAATGGACTGACATGATAGAATAAAGTGCTATTCCACATAGCACTACATAAGCACCTATGTAGGTTATAATTGGGGCACTGTCGACATTGTGTAACATCCTACGGTCAATAACTTACCATAGGCTGGCAGCTCTGCAAGGGTATATGTGCAGTAGAATGCGAGATACTGACCAGTCGCTACAAGGTGCTCAATGTCAAGTGCAGACATGCCGGGAGGGGTGGCGTTGGTGTCAAGGGTAACTGAATCCATGACTATTTGACGATTGTGTGGAATACGCGTATGGAGGACAATGCTAGGAAATTCATTTGCTGGTGAGTTGCTTAAATGCAGCTGCGAACTATGGGCTGAGTCGCAACTTGTGCCATGGAAATTGATAGGATCGATGAATGCTCCAAGAGGAGATGAGATGTTGATATGCCAGTGTTCCAGTGACTCTGGTCATTTCTTCCAATCTAGGGCATTCTGGTGGAGCTACGTTATCGGTATCACAAGTAATGACAGGTGCAGCCAGCACTCAAATGAATATAAACATTACTGATGGTGATGACATCGTACGAAGCATCACCAGATATATATCATATATAGGGTTTAGAAAATCATAATGATACCTCTTTAGGGCAAGGATGCGTATCGTTTGTTACTCCGAGTAGCTCAAGAGATATGGACTTTTACCAATGCGCTGCAGCTGGATTCGTTGTTTGGTTGTGCCGAAGCCAAACAAAGGCGGCTTGGGAGTATGCCGATCACCCCAGTTTTCCTTTGACTGCGATTCGATCTTTCATCACAATTCTACGTAATAGTTCAAAAGATTGTACTGGGGCAGTGGCACGACGTAGGAGACGTACGTTGTCTCCATTTAACAATAGCGACAGTCTAAAGGTCTCTGCGGCTGTGCTAGCTTCGAGAGGCTATATCAGATAGGCATCTACAAGGATTCTTCATGAGACATGGATGGATGATCAATAATGTACACATGTGAACCTTGTCGTTGAAATGAACAGGATATCACGAAAGTCTGATTATTATTGATTCTCCGCAAACTCCGCCTCGTTAATCATATCTACCAAGAAACCCAAGTCAACACCTGAAGACAGGGACATTGGAGAGGATGTAGGCAGACAACTTAACAACCTGGATCTTCACTTTTAGATTCTCAGTTGGTCAAACGGCCTCACCAGCTTCTCATCGCGCTCTGCGTTTTCCTTGAGTGTCGCGTTCGATCTCTCAAGTGTAGGTTTTCTGAGTAAAGGTCAAATGAGTGACAGGTCAGAAGTTGATGAGTAAGTAAAAGGAGGAATGAGGCTTACCCCGTACCATCTTATCCCGTTCGGATTTGGAATAGTACTGGATGTACTGCTGGATGGACGGGACGACGAGGCAGAGAAAGGATGCCATGGACCTGATCCCTTTGTGGCTTCCACAAACAGCAGAATGTGAAGAGACATAATCACGCAATTATTACATGACGGTGTGTTTTCGCGGCTGTTGTCCTCTTTTTCGTCCTCCTTTGCACAGGATCTACGAGGTGTTATCCCTCTGTCGGCATGAATCTAAATGCAATTGAGATCTTCCGGCCATCGATTGATGTATGGAGACTCAGGACACCTACACTTAGAATAACCAAGAACGGAATCCCAGGTTGATGTTTACATGGCATCAAGGATTGATATCAGGCAAAGGGCAGAGATCACAGCTTAACTTGTGGATAGTGAGACGAGCTCACAAGCACAGCCTAGTGTCAACGGGGCTTGACACTGGTGATGGAGAAAGAAAAACCATGAAAATAACACAGCCACTGACTAATGTACCATCGACTCATCTCACCACTACCCCCACCAAAGCTGTCAGGATATATCAACCACTCTGGCCTGCAATGCTACCAAAATTGTTTACTTTCCAATTCTGCACTTTAATTAGTCTTTTATATACACCTTTTATCAGGGTCAGATTCTTCTCCAAGTCTTATTATATTTGTCGTCTTCCATGTCCTCCTATGTTTATGGTTGTGGTTACGATGTCACTGCTATACAGTTACCCCTTTCTCACATCTCATATACAGGATGCAGACGGAAAACTGTCCATGATTGACGATTGCTCATCTGGCATGCTGCTCTTGTGACATATACTGTATACCCTGGTCATTTATTTCCTGCTTTAGGCCCATGTTCAACTATAGTTGATATCTATGTTCATACTCTAAGACTTGATTCCTGATGTGTTTGTAGCCTGTGGGTTCTTATCCTATACTTTATAAATCCTATCCTATATCCTATCCTATACTTTATCCTATACTTTATAAAAGGAAGGCAGCCCGCAGGGCTGTCAAATAAAGTTTGAAA